>RJWM01019164.1:0-39601 GCA_004363535.1 Dasyprocta punctata | reverse complement strand
TTTCCTCAATATAATAAAAACCAACATCATACTAGTGGAGATAAGCTAAATCTTCCCTCTAAAATCACAGACAAGGATATCTGTTATCACACCTCCTGTTCAATATAGTTTTGTTGGGGTGTAGGCAGTGGAATGGAAACAGGGTCTTGATTTTATTTCAGGCTGGACTTGAACTCACTAACTAGCCGAAGTCAACCTCAAAATCACGGTAATCCTCGTGTCTCGACATCCTGAGTTCTGGGAATACAGGTGTACCCCACTACCCCACCAAAGGGTTCAGTAGACTTTTAGAAACTTTTGTTAGAGCAATTAAGACTAGAAAAAAAGCTGAAAGAAATATGAAGAGTAAAAGGAAAAAGTTAAACTATCACTATTTGCAAATGACTGCATCCTCTACATAAAAGAACTCCAAACCCCTACCAATAGACTACTGGACAAAAAAGTTAAATTCAGTAGCATAGCAGGCTATAAAGTTGACAACACTCAAAAATCAATAGTATTCTTGAACACTGAAAATAAACTCACTAGGAAATAACTTAGGGAAACTCTACTTTTCAAAATGCCATCAAGAAAAATAAAATATTTAGAAATAAAACTAACCAAGGAAATGAAACCTCTTCATTGAAAAGCATGGTTCTCTGAAAAAGAATGAAGAAGGTATCAGTAAAGATACCCTATTTTGTGGAAGTAGACTGCACACCACTTCAGGTTTTGCATACTTTCTCCTTTCTGATCCCTGACTCATAGCAGAGTCCTCATGGGCACCTCCAAATCCATGCTGTTTCATGGTAAACTAGACTCGGAGGGAGGTTAAATTCCAATGTGTGTGGTAATGCACCTTTAGAAAAGGTAACATTGGGAACTGTGTAGTCAGCACTAAGATTTTCCTAACTGGCATAGCAACGTTTGCCATAGATATTAAAGATGCTTCTGGATGAAATTGTATTTGAATTGAGATTTTACAATCATTCTGCTGGCACTAGAATTGTTAAAGGTTTGAAATGTTACAATTATTACTTCAAGAAAAAGTGATTGTGCTTTTTCAATGTCTGTCAAATAAATTTTGCAATCTTAGAAAAGAGTAAGAATTAATTGCTGCAGCTGAAAAGTTATTTATATTCCTCAGATAAACTGGAAGGAGATCAAAGATGAAGAATCAACCAACTGCAATCAAAGAAAGAAGGTAAGGAAACTGAAAAGTCATCAAACTGTCTTATTCCATTTTTATCACCAACAAAATGATTACAGAAGGAATTAACCTAACAGTGAAATCACTTGGCAAGATGGGTGACTGGTGAAAGTAATTGTTAGTGATGGCACATTATATAGTACCCTGATAGTGATGCAGGATAATATGCATTGGGTCTGATGCTCTTTGGGGACTGGAGTTTTGGTAGGAAATGTTTGGCAGGCAATTCTTCCAATGTTGCCCTTAAGTGATTGACTATTCAAGAAATCAAATTGACTTCCTAAAGCTGGGGAATTGTGACCACATAACCCTAATTTTAGAAACTGAAAAATGGATGTGTCAGTACACACTATTCCTTGTAGGGGAAAGAAGAAGTTTTAATCCTCTCTAGACCTTTATGAAACTGTTCAAAGCATCCTGGGCCCAAAAATAAGTAGGAGAAAGATAGAAGCCAAATGTTATTTTAAAATTATCTACCAGATTTCAAGAACAAAAATATTGCATAGAAATTTGTTTCAAGGAGAGAGAGAGAAAAAAAAAAAAGCAAAGCACTAGTTTCTGTCACTGTAAGTCATCAGTCATGGTTACTGAACTGGAAGTCTCATCCTTTGTAGTCCTACAGAGATACAGCAGACATGAACTCATGTGACTTATTAGTGACAAGCATGGAAGGGACCTGGGTGATGCTGAGTTGGTAAGAAACTGGAAGAGAAGTTGTTGCTCATTGTTGTGCAGAGGACATGGGAAAAAAAAATCTGCCAGTGGAGAAGAGTTCTGGGAAAGAAGAGGAGGCCAGTCACAATGGCAAGACAGTGAAAACAACAGGAAATGTTATTTGTCATGAGCCATGTGCCTTGTGCTATTTAAGTGTCTCTTGTCTCATCCACAGAGATAACCCATCACTCAGGATTGATATGTTTGCATTTATGAAACACAACAGTAATGAAGCACAGTGCTTGGGACTATCAGTGAAAAATAGTTTATGAAAGAAGAATAAACAAAATTTCATTTGCTTTCTGCTGTAAAGAGAGAGGGAGGGGAATTAGTGTTCTATTTGTCTGCTGGACCAAGGGGCTAGGAAATGGCTGGTTGTAGATTCAACACTGCCACTTCCATTAAGTAGGACATTTGACTATTATATCTGTGGCCAAATCACATGCAACTACCAAATGCAAAGTTTAATTCATCACTGCCAAAATTTGTTTTGGTCCAAAAGTTTTGTGTTTGTCCTCTGTGTGCTGTCACTGTACACGTTAACTTCATTTTATGCAAGTGATATGTTTTTGGTAATATACAACATTTTCTATTAGATATGGCCAACATTTTAAAGGTCTTTTTAAACATTGGTTTTAATACTTAATTTAATATTTTTATTGACATACACTTTATATTATGCAATTTTTCACCTTAGGCAAGAAACCTATTGGACCTAATTGATTAGGGAATATTTGGGACAAGAAAGAATTGGTCTAAAATCCCAAGTGAATAAGATAAAGGATATTTTACTAATATCTGAGACTCAGGCTAAACTGGAGGATACTTCTTGATGAAGGCTTGTTTTAATAACAGTAAATAAGCAAATGACGTTGATTTCAGTGCAATTTTGACATAAACCTTTCCTTTCCTATTATGATAGTATAGTTTCTAAGCTTTCTTTAGCTTTTTATTTAGCTTGTTGACAAGCACTAAACTGTTCCAAAAATGTCTATATTACAGCTAAGTACTACTGCATGAAGAATATACAATTTCTTAACAAGAAAACTGACTTTGCCCTAATAGTCTCTGAACTGACCTTGTGTTTTAGGAGGTTTGTTTCCATAATAATCAGTGATTTTATAAAAATGACTTTTAAAGAGCTATTGTGAGATATTCCTCAAGTCATTGCAGCTAAAAATTAGTGCAAAAATCATTTAGAGAAGAAAAGAAAAAAAACAAAAACAACAAAATATTTTGTGTCAGTTGCCGCTTTTCAACAAGATAGCTATTAAATAAACATCACCTAGGTTTGTCTACATTTAGTGCAACTTCTGTGAGAATTTGAAAGATTTTTGAACATTAGAACTTGAATAAACATGTATAAATATAATTATAATCAGTGGTTAAGAATACTTTGCAATATCTAAGTGTATTATTTTTTGGTGATCTAAAATGTAGTTTGTTTAGTCATTTCTTATTGAGCAAATGCTTAGAATTTTTGTTTTCTACATTTCTGAAAGTAAGCTGCATGTCTTACTGTATCCCTTGTAACCTGAATTTGATTGCAATAATTCTTTTCTTAAAGAGCAATCTTGACAAATTTCTCCCTATGTGATGATTACTAGTAACAAGTTTTTTTTTTGACAGCTGCCATTGGAAGACTTGCTTCCCATGGCCAGCCAGTGTGGGCAGGGAGGAACATACCCTCCACTATCTAGATCCTTGCTTCACCCAGGTAGCCAGCATGGGCAAGAAAAAATAGCCAAACCACCCCTGTGTGCCCACTGACATCAGAAGCCTTGCTTTCTGTAGGCAGCCAATGTGGAAAGGGGGAAACAGCCAGATCTGCCCCTACATGCAGGCCACCATTTGAAGGCTTGTCTCCTGCAGGTAGCAAACATGAGTAGGGAGAAACAGCCAGACCCACCCTTGTGAACCTACCACCATCCAGGTGTTTTCTTTCCTCAGGTAACCAGAACAGCCAGGGAGAAACAGCCAGATATACATTGTATGCCTGTAGGCTGCCAAAGGAGATGATGGCCCCTGTTATTCTAGATCTCTTCTGTATCCAAATGAAGTTTAGAAATGTTTTCTCTAGATTTGTGAGGTATATTAATAGTATTCTGATTGGGATTGCATTAAATCTGTGTGACAGTTTTGAGAGTAGTCAATTTTCACTATATTGATACTTCTTAAATGAGAGCGGTGGATATCTTTCCATTTTATGACATCTTCTTCAATTTCCTTTTTAAGAGTATTATAATTTTCAATGTACACAACTTTTACATCCTTTTTTAGAATGATATTTATGTGTTTCATTTTACGTATGCTATAGTGAACAGTGTTGTTTCCATAAATTTTCTCTCAGTGAGTTTGTTGTTTATGTACAGGAATAGCATTAATTTTTTAGTGCTGACTTTGTATCCAAGTATGCTTTCAAATTTGCTAACGAACTCTACTAGTCTTTTAATGGAGTTTTTGGGGTCTTCTATGTTGAGTATCATGTTATTTGCAAATAATTATAATTTAGCTTCTTCCTTTCCTATCCTATTCCTTTTGTTTCTCCCTTTTGTCTAATTACTCTGGGTAAAGTTTCCAGAACTATATTGAAAGTTCTGGTGGATGAGCTTGTCTTCTTCCTGATTTTAGAGTTAAAAGTTTCAGCTTTTGTCATTTTAGCATGATGTTGGCTGTTTGTTTGTCATAAATGGCTATTATAGGATTGACCATCTAATCTGAATTTCTTTAGTTCTTTTTTTTTATCTTGAACAAGAGTTGGACTTTATCAAAAGCTCTTTCTGCATCTATTGAGATGATTTTGTCTTTGGTTCTGTTGATGTGGTATGCCACATTTATTGATCTGCATATGTTGAACCATCCCTGCATTCCTGTGATAAATCCCACTTGGTCATGGTGTATAATCTTCTTAAAGATTTGCTGCATTCTCTTCTCTAGTATGCTATTGAGAATTGTTAGATCAATGTTTATCAGGAAGATGGGCCCATAGTTCTCCTTTTTGGTTAGGTTTTTCTCTGTTTTTTGTATCAGACTAAAACTTGCCTCCAGGAAAGGGAAAGGAAGAATTGCATCTCTTTCAATTTCATTGAAGGGTTTGAGGAATATTGACATAAAATATTTTCTAAATTTCTTGTAGAATTCAGCTGTATATCCATCAGAACCTGGACTCTTCTTTGTTGGTAAGTTTTTAATTATGCTTTCAATTTCAGTAACTGATACTGAATTATTCAAAAATTTTATATCTTCTTGATTTAGCTTTAGAAATTCATACATTTTTAAGGATTTGTCTATTTTCTCTGTGTTTTCCATCTTATGTGAGTAAAGATATTCTAAGTAGTTGATGATCTGAATTTTCTTAGGATCTGTAGTAAGTTTACCCTTTTCATTCCTCATTGCATGAATTTGAGCTCTTTTTTCCCCTTTTATTGATGAAGCTGGTTATGGGTTTATCAATTTCATGTATTTTTTGAAGAGTGAACTCTTTGATTAATTAATTCTTTGTACTCTTTTCTTAGTCTCTATTGCATTAATTTCTGCTCTGGTCTTTATAATTTCCTCACTTCTATAAACATTGGTCTTGACTTGGTTATCTTTTCTAGAAGCTTGAGATGTAGCATCTAGTTGTTTGTGTGCATTCAGTTTTCCTGATGTGACAATTCATTGGTGTATATTTCCCTCTTAGAACCATTTCCATTGTGTCCCACAGGTTCCAGTGTACTGTATCTGCATTTTCATTTAATTGTAGGTATTATTTTATTTCTTCCTTAATTCCATCAGAAACCAATTGACTTCAGGAAGATGTTTATTTAATTTCCGTGTATTTGTGCAGTTTTTGCAGTTTCTTTTGCCATGAATTTCCAATTTCAGTGCACAATGGTCAGATAATATGCATGAGATGATTTTGATTCCTTTGCATTTACTTAAGCATATTCTATGGATTAATATATGTTCTATTTTAGAGAATGTCTCATGTACCACTGAGAAGAATGTATATTCTGATATTGTTTGGTGGCACTTGCTGTAAACATCTAGTAACTCTATTTGTTCACATGATTGATTCACTTCTGTTATTTGTTGACTTTTTGTCTAGTTGATCTATCTCTTTGACAAAATGGGGTATTAATTTCTCCCATTACAATTGTGCTATTGCATACTTGGATTCTCATGTCTGTAAGTATGTGTATTATACAGTTTGGTGCTTCTGTATTTGGTTCAAACATGTTTATGATTGCTAACTTTTTCTCTTGAGATTTCTGCTAACAAGTATGTAATGCCCTTTGTCTCTTTTCATCATTTTTGGTTTGAAGTTCACTTTGTCTGCAAACAGAATAGCTACCTCTGCTCTTCTCTGGGTTCCTGTCACATGGAATATTGTTTTCCATCCTTTGACTTTTAGTCTATGAGTTTCATTTTGAGTCAGAGGTGTTTCTTGTATACAGCATATTTTTGGATCTTGTTTCTTGCTCCATTCTGTCAATCTGCTTCTTTTAATTGGTGAATGGAGGCCAGTTACTTTGATGCTTATAACTGATATGTATTGGCACCAGTCTACACTCCAACCAACAGAGGAGAAGAGTTCGTTTTTCCCCAAAGTCCCTCTAGTATTTGTTGTTGGTTGACTTTTTAATCTTAGCCATAGTTTCTGGAGTGAGATGGAATTTCAGTGTTGTTTAAGTTGCGTTTCTTGAATGACCACTGATGTTGAACATTTTTTCATATATTTATTTGCCATTTGTATTTCTTTCTCTAAGAAATGTGTATTCACCTCATATGCCCATTTTTGGATTGGGTCCTTGAATTTTAGGGGTCTGATTTCTTTTAATTCTGTATGTTTTAGATAGAAGTCCTTTGTCTGATGGACAATTGGCTAAGATATTTTCCCAGTTCGTGGGTTTTCTTTTCACACTGTTGGAGACTTCCTTTGACATACAAAAACTTTTTAGTGAGATGAGATTCCAGTTGTTGATTCTGGTGTTTCCCATGCAATTTGATTTTTGTTCATGAACTCTCTGCCTATTCCTATGTCATCAAGATTTTTACCTACTTTGCCTTGTAGCAAGTTTAGTGTTTGTGTTTTAATATTTGGGCCTTTGATCCATTTTGATTTTATTTTAGTGCAAGGTGACAAACATGGATCTACTTTTAGTTTAAGGCTTATGGAAAGCCAGTTTTTCCAGCACCATTTGTTAAAAAGGCTATCTTCCCTCCAATGTACTTTTTGGCATTTTTGTCAAAGATGAGGTGGCTAAGTGTGTTTGTAGTTGTGTGTGTATCTTCTAATGTATTCCATTGATCTTCAGGTCCGTTTTGATTCCAGTGCCATGCTGATTTTATCACAATAGCTGTGTAGTATAGTTTCAAGTCAGGGATTGTGATGCCTCCTGCCTTCCCTTTGTTGCTCAGAATTGCCTTTGGTATTCTGGGTCTTTTCCAGTTCCAGTCAAATTTCAGGAATGCTTTCTCTAGTTCTGTGAGGTATGCAAGTGGTATTTTGAATGGGATTGCATTAAATCTGTGTAACAATTTTGGGAGAATGGCCATTTTCACGATGTTTATTTTTCCTATCCATGAACAGGTTATATCTTTCCATTATCTGAAATCTTCTTTGATTTCCTTTTGCAGACTAATGTAATTTTCACTGTATAGATGATCTTTTACTTCCTTTGTTACATTGATTCCTAAGTATTTCATTTTTTTGGATGTTAGAGTGAAGGGTGTGGTTTCACTTATTTTTCTATCAGTGAATTTGTTGTTTGTGTACAGAAATGCTATTGATCTTTGAGTGTTGACCTTGTACTCAGCAACATTACTAAATTTGGTTATTACATTTAGAAGTCTTTAAAGGATTTTTGGGGGTCTTCATTGTAGAGTATCATATCATTTGAAATGATGATAATTTTACTTCTTCCTTTCCTATCCTTATTCCCTTTATTTCTTTCTTTTGTCAAATTGCTCTGGCTAGTATTTCCAGAATTATATTGAACAGGAGTGGTCATAATGGACATCCTTGTCTTGTTCCTGATTTTAGGTTGAAAGACTTTAGTTTTCCTCCATTTAGTAAGACGTTGGCTATGGTTTATGATAAATGGCTTTTATCAGATTGAGGTAGAGACCATCTATTCCAAATTGCTGTAGGGTTTCTATTATGAATGGGTTTTGGATTTTGTTGAATGCTTTTTCTGCATCTATTGAGATGATCATGTGGTTCTTGTCCTTGGCCCTGTTGATTGTTGTATTACATTTATTGATTTGCATATGTTGAATCTTCCCTGCATTCCTGGGATGAATCCCACTTGATCATGGTGTATAATCTTCCTGATAACTTTTTATACTATATTTGATAGAATTTTGTTGAGGATTTTTGCATGTATATTCATGAGGGAGTTTGGCCTGCAATTTTGTTTTTTGCTTGGTTCTTTCTCTAGTTTTGGTATTAAGGTAATACTTATTTCCAGGAATCAGCTATGGAAACTTACTTCCACTTCATTTTCATTGAAGAGTTTGAGGAGTGTTGGCAGTAAGTCTTCCCTAAATTTCTAGTAGAATTCAGCAGTGAATCCATCAGGACCTGGGCTTTTCCTTGTTGGTAAGCTTCTAATTACATTTTCAATTTCATTAACTGAAATCAAGTTATTCAGCAGTTTTACATCTTCTTGATTTAGCTTCGGTAATTCCTATGTTTCTAGGAATCTGTCCATTTCTTCTGTGTTATCGAATCTATGAGAGTAAAGGTTTTTGAAGTAGGTGTTGATGAACTTCTTCTGTATTTCTACAGGGTCTGTAGTGATTTCATCCTTTTCATTTCTTATTGCATTAATCTGTGTTTTTTCTTTCTTCTTTTTGATAAGGTTGGCTAGGGGTTTATCAATTTTATTTACTCTTTCAAAGAACCAATTGTTCAATTCATTAATTCTTTGTATTGTTTCCTTAAATTCAATTGCATTAATTTCTGCCCTGATTTTGATAATTTCTTCCCTTCTTTGGGCTTTGAACTTTACTTGCTGTTCTTTTTCTAGAAGTTTGAGGTGCAGCATTAGGTTGTTTATGTGTGTTCTTTCCATTTTTCTGATGTGTGTTTAGTTCTATAAATTTCCCTTTGAGGACTGCTTTCACTGTGTCCCACAGATTCCAATAATTTGTATTTGCATTTTCATTCAACTTTAGATATTGTATAAATTCTTCTTTAATTTCTTCTATGACCCATTGATTGTTTAGTAGAGCATTATTTAACTTACAAGTGTTTATGTGGTTTTTGTGGGGGTTTTTTGTCATTCATTTCAAATTTTACTATGCTACGGTCAGATAATATGCATGGAATTATGTTAGTTCCTTTGCATTTACTTAAGCATGTTTTGTGGACCAGTATATGATCTATTTTAGAGAATGACCCATGTGCACCTGAGAAGAATGTATATTCTGATGTTGATGGGTGGAATATTTGGTACACATCTACAAGGTTCATTTGTTTACAAGTTTGATTCAGTTCTGTTATTTCTTTGCTGATTTTTGTTTGGTTGATCTGTCTCTCTGTGACAGTGGGATGTTAAGGTCCCCTGTTATAACTGTACTATTATTTATTTGGTTTTTCATGTCTATTAAGAATTGTCTTACATAGTTGGGTGCTCCCATATTTGATGCATATATATTTATGATTGTAATCTCTTCCTCTTTAAGTTTTCCCCTAACAAGTAATGTAGTGACTTTCTTTATCCCTTTTGATCATTTTCAGTTTGAAGTTCAGAGTGTCTGTAAACATAATAGCTACCCATGCTTTTTTCTGGGTTCCTGTTGCATGGAACAGGACAGCTTTTAGTATTTTGTTGTTTTCCAGCTTTGATTTTTAGTCCATGAGTTTTCTTTTGAATTAAATGTGTTTTTTGTACACAGCATGTTGTTGGATTTTGTTTCTTAGCCCACTCTGCCCATCTGTTTGTTTTTATCAGTGAGTTGAGACCATTTGCATTGACTGATACAAGTGATATGTACTGAGTCATCCCAGTCATGGTATCTTTCTGTTGTTGGTTTTCTACACTTTCTGTTTATTTGCCCTGCTTAGTGGTTTCCTTTTGTTGTTGTTCTTGAGATTGTAGCTGTCTTTTTCTGTTTCTAGAGTGTCTGTCAGTACTCTTTGTAGTGTTGGTTTAGTGAGAATAAATTTCTTCATTTGTTCTTTGTCATAGGAGTATATTGTTTCTTCAACAATTTTTAACGATAGTTCTGAAGGATACATCAATCTGGGTTGAAAGTTGTTTTCTTTCAGAATTTTAAATACTTCACTCCAAGGTCCTCTTGACTTAAAGTTTTGTGTTGAGAAGTCTGCCATGATTCAGATAGGCTTTCCTTCATAAGTGATCTGTTTCTTTTCTCTGACAGCTTTTAGCATTTTGTTGTTGCGGTATTTCTGATACCCTAATTATTATATGTCTGGGGAAGATTTATTTTGGTTATGGTTAATTGGGTCCTGTATGCCTCACTTACCTGTATACCAGAATGTCTTCCCATGTTTGGAAAATTTTCTACTATTATTTCTGTAAATAGTTTTCACAGGTCATTAGTATTAACCCCTGCTTTTTCATTGATACAATTAATTTTATCTTATTTCTCTTGGCATCATCTTGCAGCTGTTGAATCATTGTTTATTGGTTCCTTGTTATTTTTAAGAGATGTTTTTTTCATGATCATAAGCTTCCATGCTGTCTTCGAGGTATGAGATTCTATCTTCAGCTTCATTCATGTGGTTTTGCCAACTTTCCATGGAATTTTTCTTTTCCTGAATTTTTCTTTGAATTTGTTTCATGCATTGTATTTGTGTCTTATTTTGTTCACTTAAAGTTTCCATGATTTTCTTATGTTCTTCTGTTTTTATCTTGATCGCCTTTAGATACACAGCATTTCTTTCATAATGTTTGCCATTTCAATTTTTATCTGAGAGATTTCTGATCTGAGTTTCTCTATAACTTCTTGCAGTTGTTTCTTTACTTCATTTGCTATCATGTCAGAAAGTTCACTTGTGTAACTCCCAGTGTCTTCCATTTCAGTGTCTCTTGGGTTAGCCCTCAGTGGACTGGGGGATTGAGACTGTTGTTTCTTTACTTCATTTGCTATCATGTCAGAAAGTTCACTTGTGTAACTCCCAGTGTCTTCCATTTCAGTGTCTCTTGGGTTAGCCCTCAGTGGACTGGGGGATTGAGACTGTCTCTTGATCTTTCATTTTGTCATTTTCTTCTGGGACTTTTGTTTCTGTGCAGTCAGCCTCCTGATGGATTGCACTGGAACACAGTGCTAGATAGAGCTTCAATCCTCCAATATCCCCATGACTAGCTGGGGCACACCCCCAGATTATAGTGCAGGACCCTTGTGTTCTGTGGTCTGTGAGCCTGGCCATGTTTTCCCCTGATGTACTTTATTGGGTTGCTCTGGCACTGTGAACTGGACAGTGTTTTTATCCTCCCTGTAGCTACCAGCATCATACCCCTGGAACTTGTTGCCAGGATCTAGAATCTGGCTTTGCAGCTTTTAGAACCCCTGCTACCAAGGTAGCTAGCAGAGACAAAGCCCTGGACTGTGTCTCTTGATCTTGAGGCTGGCTGGGTAGAGTTCGGATTCTCCTGGATCCAGGTGGCAAGAGGCCACCCAAGTTTGTGGCACCACCCCAACTTTGTGTCTGTCTGCTAGGAGTTCAGAGCTTCTGAATTGCAAGGCAAAGCCGGGTGCATCCAGGTGTATAGTGCCAGGACCTTGCTCTTTGTTGGGCAGGTTCACAACCTCTAGAACCTGCTGTGGTCACACCCCTGAACAATGAATCTCATGCCTTGTGCTCTGATGTGCAAAGCTCAAGTTCTCTAAGGTCCTGCAGCTACACTGGTCACTCCTTGATGAGCAGCTCTGGAGGCCGGGATTGGCTGAGCTCAGTACCTCGGTGTCTTGGCCAGGCAATCCACTAATGGTTGGTGCTGAAACACTGGACTGAGTAGAACTTGATCCTCTGTGTAGCTAGTGTGGATGCACTCCTGGAGTGTGTTGCTGGAGCCTCAACATTACTGGGTGGGGGTCAGAACCTCCAGGACCCAGGCAGCTAGGCTGAGAGCACCCTGGAGAGTGGCACCACCTGGACCTTGCACCTGGCTGTGAGGCATTTAGAGCCTCTGTTTCTTTTCTTTAACAGCCTTCAGTATTCTGTATTTATGCTGAATTTCTGAGAGCTTGATTATTATATGTTTGGGTGGAGATTTACTTCAGTTATGACTGTTTGCAGTCCTATATCCCTCAATTATCTGTATATCAGATTCTTTTCACATGTCTGGCTAATTTTCTGCTATTACTTCTGAAAATCATTTTTATGTCATTTGCTGCTGAGATGTTTTGGGTGTAAAACAGAGGTACCACATCTCTCATCTGCTGAGGTCATCTGGCTGTGTAACCAATGATTCTACCAGCTGCTGAGGTCTTTCAGGTGCAGGGAAGGGGCAGCCAACAATCTCATTGGCTCCTGAGGCTTTTTCACTGTACTGGGATGGATGGTGGAGGCTCCCCTCAGGTGCTGATATCAAACAGGTCTGGGTGAAGGGCAGCCAATGATTCCATTGACTGCTGAGGTCTTTCAGGTGTGGGGAAGGGACCATCAATAGCATTATTGAACAAAAACAACAAGAACATTGAGAAAAGCATTTTGGAAATAACAACTTTCATGATAGTACACCAAAAAATGAAATACTTAGAATCAATCTAATAAAGGATGTAAAAGATCCAACAAAGGATGTGTACAGAAAGCTACAGTACTCTGAAAAGGGAGTTTGAAGAGGGTATTAGAAAATGGAAAGATATCCCTTACTGTTGGATAGGAAGAACCAACAAAATGAAAATGACAATAGTACCAAAACTATCATACAAATTTAATGAAAATGCCATTAACGTACTTCACAGATCTACAGAAAACATTCCTCAAATTCATCTGAAATCAGATGAGACCTAGAATAGTAGAAGGCAATTCTGTGTAACAAAGGTAAAGCAGAAGATATCACAATTGCTGACTTGAAATTATACTACAAAGCTACTGTGATAAAATTAGCATGGTACTGTCAAAAAAGAAAGCAGACTTGAGGATCAATGGAACAGATTAGAAGATGCAGACACAACTACAAAGACACTCAGCCATGATATCTTTGACAAGGAGGCCAAACATTCACTGGAAGAAAAATAGCCTCTTTAATAAAAGGTGCAAGAAAAGTTGGCTTTCTATCACCATGGGCAAAGCTAAAGTAAAAATGGACCAAAGATCTAAACATTAAAAGAACACTAAGCCTATTGAATGAGAAATTTGGCAGAAATCTTGAAGACATGGGGTAAACAAAGTGTTCATGAAGAAAACACAAACTGTATGGGAAATACTTCAAAGAATCAACAACTGTGATCTTGTGTTATTAAAGTTTTTGCACATCAAAAGAAATCACCAACAAAGTAAAAAAAAAAAACCACAGAATGGAAAAAAATGTTAGCAAGCTTTCCCTAAGTCAAAAAAATATATATATATATCTAGGACATATAAAGAATTGAACATGGTATATGACTTCCAAAAAAAGATAAAAGGAAAGCAATAATGGGTACCATGATGCCTCTTGTTGTCTTCAAACTAACTGCCTATACAACCAGACATAATAAAATCAAACAAAATAGCACAGAATAAAACCAATAAAAACAAAACAATGGAAGCAGTACAGAACTTCAAAACAATAATAAAACAACAGTGGTTACCATAATGCCTCTTGTTATCTTCTATGTAGTTGCCTATATCATCAGGCATAATACAATCAAACAAATAAAAATAGAATGAAATCACTCAAAACAAAACAATGAAAACAAAACAGGACTTCAAAACAAAATAATAGGAAATCACCAATGGCTACCATAATACATTTTTTTATGTTTGAAATAACTATCCATGCCATCAAATATAATAAAATTAGACAAACTGAAACAGTAAAACAAAACTAAACAGAACAATGACAACTATAAGGGATTTAAATCATGATAATACATTTAATATGGGCACTGCCTTTCCTTATTTTATTTTGATTGACTCTACTCTTTTATTTCATTTGGTTTTATTCTCTTCAAAATAAAAAAATACACAATATACATTGTGAAAGTGAAAAGGGAGGAGATGTCTAAAAAGGGAAAGCAGTGGCCATTGTTAATCTATTATCATTGATTTGAATCCCATATTGTTTTCATTATTCTGTTTAGTATGGTTTTATTTTGTTTTGCTTTGTCTAATTTATACTATATGCTTTTATTCTTTGTTTTGATTGGTTTTAGTCTGTTTTCTATTTTTTGTTTCAGTATGTGTCAAGGTATGGATAGCTAGTTTGAAGAAGACAAGAGACATTATGGTAGCCACTATTGATTTCCTGTTGTCTTGTTTTGAAGTTCTGTGCTGCTTGCATTGCTTTGCTCTGATCTGCTTTGTTCTGTTTTATTTTGTTTTATTCTCTTTAAAATTAAAAAAAGAAAAAACATCAAACCCCCCCAAACTGAAAGACCCAAACCAAAAATGGGCATCAGATTAATATACACTTCTCAGATGAAACACAAATGGCAAATAAATATATGCTGAAATGTGCAACATCACTGGTCATTCATGAAATGCAAACTAAAACAACAGAGTTCATTTCACTCCAGAAAGAATGCCTTTCATCAAGAAATCAACAAATTACAAATGCTATTTGGTCTGTTGAGGAAAAGAAACCCTTCTCCACTGTTGCTGGGAGTGCAGACTTGTTCATCCACAGTGGTGATCATTGTGGAGATTCCTCAGAAAATAGGATTGGAATTCTAATTCAATCCAGCTATTCCCCTTCTGTGTATTATTCTAGAAGAATTGAAAACTTAATGCCATAGCAATATATGTGTGCTTATATTATAATAGCACATTTATGATAGCTACATTTTGGAAACAACCCAAATGTCCATCTACAAAAGAATGAATAAAAAAGATGTGGCATTTTTATACAATGGAGTATTACTCAGCTATTAAGAAAGATAAGTTTAAAGCTTTTATTGGTAAATGTATGCAACTAGAAACCACACTTATAAATGAAATAAATCAAATTCATATATGTAAATATTGTATTCTCTCCCTAGTTTAAAAATAAAAGAGTCAATATGATCCAAAATGTAAAATAGATATTCTGATAACAAAAGTAAGAGTGCTCAAAAGGAAAGAACGACTGGTATAAGAGAAAGGAGAACACAAAGAAGGCAAAAGATTATATAGGGTGTGTGTGTGTGTGTGTGTGACCATATACAAGATAGAAAACTATATGACTAATCTCTGTTTGTCCGAATAAAGTTTGTTTTTGAATGCCTGATTGATCATTTTTTTCTGCCCCAATCTTGTAACTATTGTTGAATATAATACACAATGTAGTTACAACTGTTGATTTACTATATCTTTTTTAATATTTCATATTACTTTTGTACTTTGTGCACTTGTGTTTAAAAAGAAAAAAATAATACATTAGTAACAGAAAGTTCATTTTAGTATATAGAACTGCTATTGATTTTTTAAGTTTTATTTTGTATTTTGCTGCAATGTCATATTTGTTTACTAATTTGGGGAATCTTTTGGCAAAGATTCATGGACCATGCAAGCAAAGGATTATGTAAACTAGAAATAATGATACTTTGACTTCATGTTTTCTTATGTATTTCTTTTATTTCACTAAATTATCTGATTTATCTAGCTAATTTTTAAAGTCTATCATAAATAAGAATGATGATTATAAATAAGATTTTTCACCCTAATGAGCTTTTAATTTTACCCATAAAATATGATGTTGAAAGTAGTTTGGTTGTAAATGTTTATTTTTCAGATTAAAATAATGTCTTCCTACAAAATTTTTAAAGGATGTAATCATCAATGGATTTTGGATGTTATCAAAGGCTTTTTACCTGCATTTGTTAAGATGATAGAATGATTTTTGTCCTTGCTTCTGTCTGTGTGACAAATTATATCGATTTGCCTATAGTGTGATAAAGCCTACTTGTTCGTGTTGCACAATACTGTTGCAGGGAACTGAGCTAGTTACACAAATATTGCAGGTAGTCAGACAGGGCAAGGCCCTCACTGGAGCAGGCACAGAGGACCAGATGTCTTGTAACCTTGGAGGAGAGAGATACACCCCCACTGTGGGCCAGATCTCAAGACTAAGTGTAAAACAAATGCAACCACACTCTAAGTATAAATATCAGGGACTGATACTCTAAATAGGTGTGGATCGCCTTAGGGAAGCCATGAGACACCATGCCAACCCTTTACAGGAAGAGTCACTGCTCCATAAGAATGCCCACTTGCTACTTTACTCACTTTTTCATTTGTTTCTGATTTGGTCAATTTTACCTAAACAATTAATCTTTTTGGTTGACAGCTCCATTCCACCTCATGACAATCTGCTTTGTGAGTTTCCAGATTTTGTCATCTTGGATCCATCTCACCTCATGGTTTTACTCTATTAAAATCCCTAGAAAAGACAGCCTTTAGCAAACCACTCAGAACATCTTCTGTCTCTCTCTTAGACAAAAGTTTTCTTTCTCTCAATTAATATATTCTGCTCTTAACCTCCATTGTTCCTAAAATTCATTCTTTGATTTTAGAGAATACAAACTCATACTGGACATATAGTAGGTCAGGAATTTCTTTCCCTTACATCAATACTTTCGATGATTTATTGAGTTCTCTTTGGCTTAACCTTGTTAAGGATATTTTCATTCATGTTGACTGGATAGATTGACAGGCAGAAAGTTTTAGTTTAGTTATGAATCTGGATAATGTGAGCATTCAAGAATGATTTTTAACATACACCTGCCCTCAGATTCAGTAAGGAGTTTGAGGAGGAAAGTGTTAGATTTTATCTAAAAGTTTTGTAAAATTTGGCCAGAAATCCATCTGGCCTTGTAGTTTTATTAGTAAGTAGCATTATTTTTTTCGGCACCGGGGATCGAACTCACAACCTCGCACCTGCCAGGGCAGGTGCTTAAGCCGCTGAGCCAAACTCCCGGCCCTGGTTTTTTGAGGTAGGGTCGCACTATGTAGCTCAGGCCTGCCTTGCGCTCGCGTTGTAGCCCAAGCCGGCCTCGAACTCACAATGCTCCACCTACCTCAGCCTCCCAAGTGCTGGGATTAAAGGCGTGTGCCACCATGCCCGGCTTGTAAGTAGCATTTCTTAAGGTTTGTGCCTGGTTGTTTCCTCAAAGCCTCAAAGAGTCATGAGGCTTTTCTAGAGGTGGCAGGATCTGGATTGTGTGATGTTAGGACTAAGGGTGTGTGATTAGCAAATGAGTACACTTATTAGTTTGGCATCATTCTGACTGGGGTCAATGGTGTGAATGTGTACCCAAACTGCAGGGTGGGTAGCCTGCATACAATATAAGAGACAGAAAATGTCTTGTGTCAGCCATTTTTGGTTGCTTTTGCTCTCTTCCAATACCATGAAGTTTGACTCTCTGCCATTTGCCATGCTGGCTTGGAGCCAGAGGTTTATGGACAAAAACCTATACAAACTGTGAGTTAAATAAACCTTTTCCCATTGTAAATTTGGGTGTTGGGTATTTTGTCTCAGCAACAAGAAAAGTAAAGAAAACTGCTCTTATTCTTATTTCAGCTTGACTGTTATTGAATTATACAAGATTTTCAAGTCTTTTTGGTTGAGTTTTGTACCTACAAATCTAGGACTCTCCCAGCACTTGGGAGGCTGAGGTAGGAGGAATGTTGTGAGTTTGAGGCCCGCCTGGGCTACAACGCGAGTGCAAGCCTGGCCTGTGCGACACAGTGCGACCCTGCCTCAAAAAACCAGGACTGGGAGTTTGGCTCTGCCCCTTACGCGCCTGTCAGGCAGGTGCAAGGTTGTGAGTTCAATCCCCAGTGCCGCAAAAAAAAAAAAAAAAAAAAAATTCTAGGACTCACTTTAGCTCTTTTGAGATCTATCATTTTTGACATTCATGTTTGTGAAGCTATTGGGGACCTGGCCTACATCCTCGATCTCCCAAACAATTGTATGGCAAAGGTTTAAATAAATGAGACAAGTGGTATGATTTGAGGGCTCTAAGCAGATTATAAACCTTCTGCAGAGTTTGAGATGCTGAGGGCTAAGGCTAGAAATGTTTCTGGGCAGACTGTATTTATTTTTCAGTCATGGACGGGATTAGAGTGGAAAACACAGGAAACTCAGCAGAATCTTTGTAGTGGTTCAAAGATTTTTTCCAAGTAAAAAATTATGTTAATTTAGTAGAAGTACCTTGACCTTGAGTATAATCCTGAGATGACTCAAGGCATAGATGATATCATGCTAAGAAGAGTCAATGAGAAATCTCAGCTGAGTGGTACCAATAATCCCAATTCTTCCTTTTATCCCATAAGGAAATATATAAAACTAGTGGCTGAATTTGTGGTCCCCAACATGAAACAGTTGCTAAAAGTTTTCTGGATTTTGATGGTTCCCATTTTGATTTCTTTTCTTATTTATTTTTTATTTATCTATTTATTTATTTATCAATTTATTGATCTATCTATCTATCTATCTATCTATCTGTCTATCTGTCTATCTATCTATTTGTACTGGCAATCAAACTCACAACCTCGTGCCTCCCAGGGAGGTGCTTAGGCCACTGAGTTAAATTCCCACTCCTATTTTTTGAGACAGGGTCTCACTATTTAGTTCAGGCTGGCCTTGAATTTATTTGTAGCCCAGGCTGGTCTCAAACACAAAGATCCTCCAGCCTCAGCCTCCCGAGTGCTGGGATTAAAGGCATGTACCACTACGTCCAGCTGCTGATTTTGATTTCAACTCTTTCATTTCTACATTTGATTGGTGACTTTTCCTTTCCTTTGATAAATTTTGGTACAGTATTCTTTCAAAGTTTAACTAAGAATTTGTTCAAAGAATTGTCTTGATTCAAAGACTGTTTGCATTACTGTTTAGGTCTCTCTTACATTAATGTGCCCTCTGAGTTTATACCTGTGCCTTCATACAATCTCTATATTTGCATCCTTTCTGGTGATCTAGGAACAAGAAATGCATGATTATGTTATTAATTTGGTGTTGCTCTTTTTGTGAAGTGGGTTTTCACAGTGGTAAACAACCCAAACAAGACTGATTTGTTTGTGTCATATAAGTTTTGTTATTTTATACTGGCATTATTATTTAATTTCAGGAACTGCCTTGTATGTACCTTAATTTTCTCTGAATCTATTGATTCTTCAAATTGTGTTGATTTATTTTAATATATTTGGGTAATTTTCATGGGTTTTTCTTCTACTGATTTTTCATTTCATTGCAAAATGATTTCATAATACGCATGGTAAAATGTAACATTTTTAGCAGTTATTTAGGAATGTCCTATTAGTTAGTTCAAGGACTATTTTGGAGAAAGTACATTGTGCTTGCAAAAGGAACGAAGGGAACTGTCCATCCATTGGTGGATAGAACACTTTGTATACATTGTTAAGTTTCTTTCTTCAAAGGTTCAGTGCTATGCAGGTATTTCTTTGTTAATTTGTTCTTTAATTGATTTGTTTTTGATAGTGGTGTATTGAGGGTCTCATTATACATGCATTTTTATCTACTTGGTCATTTTGTTGGTTAGTGTTTGTTTTATGAATTTGGCTTTATCATGGTTTCCTTCCTGTAGGTTTAAAATTAAAATTATTGTCTCTGTTGATAGTTCAGCTAATCAACATGTAATGTGTTTCTTTGCCTGTTTTGATTCACTCCATCTTGAAATCCACTTTGTCTGAAATAGAATAGTTTGTTTTCATGCTCCTATTGCACAGAATACTGCTACAATGCATAGGATCCAATTTATTTTTCTATGAATTTTAAAAGATAATTTAGCAGAATATAACAAACTGGATTGAGACTTGCCTTATTATAGAGCTTAGAGTACTTTATTCCAAGCTCTTCTTGCCTTTAAGTTTGTTTTGAGAAAGCCTTTGAAACTCTAATGTATGTTTTCCTTTATCGGTGATCCATTGATTTTTCTCTAGCAATTTTGATTTAGTTCCTGTGTTTGATTTCTGGTATTTTAAATATTATAAGGCCTGGAATGTTTTTAAGTTTTTTCTGAGTATAAGTATTCAGATTTGTGGGAGACAACTAGAGTGGCTCCCTTTGAATGCAGAATGGTTGTTGTGACTTTGATTACATCAAGACTTATTTCCTTATATTGATATACACAGTACTGAATATGGTATATCCTTCTCTCTTCAGTTGGCTCTAAGCATTGCAAATAAGGCTATTCAAGGTACTGGTATGTAATCTCTAAAGCCAACAGACAGTGTCCTGTTTCCTCACATAGTGATCTCTGTAAAATATATGAAGCACAGCATGATGATAGAGCCAGTGAGCTCCAGGAATGTTGGCTGTGTATGAGACTCCAGAAAGAGGTTATGAGTCCCCAGGGCATAAAAGTTTACATATCAGAAACTGAGGTACAAGTATGTAATCTCTTAAGTCATCAGACTGTGTCCTGTGTCCCCGCATAGTAATCTCTGCAAAACATATAAAGCATAGTGGGATGGCAAAGCCCATGTGCTCCAGGAATGTCAACTGTATATGAGCCTCCAGAAAGAGGCTGAGTCCCTAGGATATAAAGTTTACAAATCAGAAACTGAAGCAGCAGCCTCCTAAAGTAATTCAGTTGTTACCTTGACTGGATTATGCAAATTGATCCCTCTGCATATCTTTATCTCTGCATTTTTCAGAGATGCCTTTCTCACTACCTGGCTAGCAAGCACAAGTGACTCATGTAGTTCCCACCATCCTCACTGTCACTCATCCTCAAGTCACTCCCTTCTTCACAAGATAATAAATTCTGGGAGAGAATGAGAATCAAGGCGTTTGTGTGCACATCCTCATAAGGATTGGACTCAGGATCCCTTGACTGCTCCTAACTTTAAATGTGTCTTGGTGTTTTTACTTTCACCATGGGTTTCTTTGAACATGGTAGATAAAAATTAATTTGCCAGGATTTCAATAACATCTCAGTGGGATTATAAATATAACTTCTTAGATTGTGAGGAAGATTAGAGAAACGATTACAGTACTTGAATTACCATACCCGATATTTGAGATTACAATGAGTTCTATATGATTCACTTACCTGTATGCTGATTTCTTTTCTCAAGTATGGAAAACTTTTGATATTTTATTCCCTATGTGCAGTCTTATTATTTTTAGTTAATTCCAATCACTGTCATGTTAGCCCTCCTTGACTTACCTAGCAACTATAAACTCCATTTAATATGTTTCCTTATTATTTTAAAGATACATCTTATTATTTGATCACTTAACATGGATTGTCCTCTACATATGATGTTTTGTCTTCACACTGGTTACTTCTGCTGCCCATACATTTATTCATATTTTTTGTCTCCTGTATATTTGTTTGAATCTATTTTACAGATCTTCTTTCTTAAACTGGTCATTCATGCATGCATCACTATTTTTATCTCCACTAGATTTTCATTAGGGTTTTCTTTAGACTCATGGTCCAATTTGTTTTATTAGGATCATTAATTGAAGCATTATGTCTTTATTAAATTCACTTACCACCAAGTTGGCATTAGTTCCATTAATACAATTTGATTTGTTTATGTTATTGACTCATGCTATCTCCCCTCTTGTTTCTATCTGAGCATTTTGGGCAAGTTGGGATCCTCTGAGGGCTTTGTGTTGTCTTCTCTTTTCATATGTCTATAGGTTTTGCTGAGTTTTGCTGAATCATTCACTCAGGACCTGGTTCTTTGTGTGTCTCTCAGAGTATTGTTTACATCTTCAATAATGTAGTTAATTCTCTCATCAATGAGCTAAAATATTCAACATCTGAAGTTAAAAGATGAAAGGTTTGTGGAGGTTTCAGCCCATAGTCATCTGATTCCAAAGCAGAACAGCATGGAAGAGAGCCATTGCAGGGGAGAATCATTTCTTGGCATGCCAAAAAGAAGGCAGTAAGAATCAAGCCTCTCTCTCTCTTTTATTCATCCAGATTACAAATATTTTAGATGGTGTTACCCACATCCAATGTGGGCTTCCTATTTTCCACACCCACATTTGATGATAACTCGATGAATTATTACATGCTCATAATTCCATATTGGTTACTTTTCTCTCATTGTTGAGGCAAAACACCTGACACCCAACATGAAGGAAGGACAGGTTTATTTCTTGTCATTTTTGGAGGTTTTGGTCCAAACTCAGCTGGGTTCAAAACCTCCAGCATGGCATGGCATGTCAGCCATTCATGGCCACCACAAACAGCAAGCGTGAATAGAGCAAAAAACTGTAAAGACATGCCTTCTTCCTGCCCTTACAATGCATGCCAGCTCCACCCCTGGGTGGGTGCAGTACTCACATCACCAATCCCAGTGCCAGACAACAAACCAATCACAAATGCTGGATTCAGCTACATCCATGATTGCATGAGGTTTGAGGGAGGAGCATCCAAAGAAAAACCATAACTTTTGTCTTGGTTACTTTTCACTCATTGCTGGAAAAAAAACACCTGACATCCAAAATTAGACAAGGAAAAGTTTATTTAGTTTGCAGTTTTTTGGAGGTTTCAGGCCATAATCAGCTGGCTCCAAGGCAGAGTCACATGGCACAGGCACAACAGTTTGAGGTAGCAACAAGCAAAATGACCAGAGCAAAAAGGTACAAGACCAAGCCTCTTTTCCTCCCTTACATTGTAGACAGGATCCCCACCCCTAGGGTGGGTGTAGCATTCACAAATCTTCTTCCTTCCTTTGCACAGGATGAGGACATATACAAAGTAAGAACCCTGGCTCCCTGCTGAGTCTCTCAGTTAAACTTCTCACTTTCTCAAATATCCACATTGAACAGGCAACTGCTTGTGCTCTACACCCCAGGATATAGAGTGGCTGAGTTATTTAATTAAGGTTCTAGACTTCTCAAGTTGACACAATGTATAAACCATAACAACATTCCACCTCGGGGCCCCAAAAGGCTCATGAACATCCATTATACAATAGACATTTAGTCCCTCTGTAAGAGTTACCAAAGTCCTAACAGTTTTAGCATTTCTGAAAACTCCAAGTCCCAAGTCTCCTCCCAGATGGAAAGCAAACCCTTAGTTGAAAGCTCCTGCATAAATGAAAACAAAGTTAAACACTTCCAACATACAATGGCATGAGATAAACATTACCATTTGAAAAGTTCGTACACAGTAATGCAAAGCATTGGAACCACAGCAAGCCCAAAATCCAGCAGAGCAAACATTAAGTCCTGGAGTTCCATGCTCAGCACCTGAAGGCTCCAAAAGGCTTTAGTGATTTTACCCCCATGGCACTTCCAGGAATTTCACTGTCCACAGCTTCTCTCTTAAGGCCACTCTGTTCAGTCTTTGTAGCTTTCCTTGGAAGATCCACACTCCAGGCTTTTCCAAATGTCTGGGGTCCCCACTGCACCTTTGGCTTCACACTTACAGATTCACATATTCCCCTCAGGGGCACACTGCTTGGCCTCCCAGACCCTCTGAAATTAGGGTGGAAACTACCTTAACATCAGAACTTGTGCATTTTCCATTCACCTTAAACCAATGCCATGTGGATACTGCTGAGGTCCATCTGAAAGAGTTGCCAAAGTCCTAACAGTTTTAGCATTGCTGAAAACTCCAAGTCCCAAGTCTCCTCCCAGATGGAGCAGTAGCCAGTCTTTCCCCTCTCTTGGCTTTAGGGGTAAAGTGCCTGGACCACTGAGCTTTCTGAACCTGATTGTGAGGGGCAGCTTCTCCACGCCACCACCATTCTGGAATCTGGTGTGGCCACCACCATTTTGAAATCTCCTATGACCTCTGTTACCACTCTGGAAAATGGTGCTCAGTGGCTTTCTCCTCCAAGCAAAGTCTTTCACTTTTGCAGTTTTGAGGCTGCAAAAGTGGGAGACCCACTGCTTCCCAGGATGCACCCAGGCCATCATTTTTTTATTTCTCTGTTCTTCTCAGCAGTTGAGGTCTCATCTCTGTCTTTACAGTCCACAGTCCTCTGGCCAAACCCACATTTTAAATCATCCTGCTGAGCTCTTTGTTCTTGATTTGCAGTGTAAATCTGGCTAAAATCCCCCAACAAGAGCCAGGCCACTGCCTCAACATTAGACTGCCTTGACATTTCTTTTGCCAGATTAATGAGTCCATTGCCCTTAATCTGAGTCTTAGGCAAAGTCTCTGGATATGAGGCAAATGCAGACAAACTTTCTGCCAAGCCATAACACATGTCATGTGGAGTCCAAAAACTAATGCAGTCCTTCTTCCCAGCAGAAACCTCCTAAGCCTGGTTCTTTACTGGCAGGCTTTCTATCAGCCTTCTGGTCTCCTGAGCTTTGACTAGAACAGCCTAAGCTGTTTCAGTGCCATTCTTTCAGGCAACATCTTCTAAACTTTGCAAAGTCATCCTACAGGCCATTTCCAAAGGTTCAGGAACCACATGATCAAGTACAGTCAGAGCAATGGCCTCACTCCACTGGTACGAAATTCCTTCTTAGTTACTTTTCTGTTATTGAGACAAAATACTGGATGCTCAACATGAAGAAAGTAAAGGCCTATTTCTTACATTTTTGTAGGTTTCAGTCCATACTCAGCTGGGTTCAAGACCACATGGCATGTCAGGGCCACCAGAAATGGCAGGCATAAACAGACAAAAAAAAAAAAAAAAGCAAAGGCAAACCTTTTTGCCATTACACTGTATGTTGGCTCCACCCCTGGGTGGGTGCAGCACTCACACCACCAATCCCAGTGCCAGACAACAAACCAATCACAAACACCAGACTCAGCCACATCCATTTCATGAGGCTTGTGGGGGGGGGCATCCAAACACAAATCATAACATGTCACACCCCAAATTCAGCAGTAAGCAAGTATATACAAGCCACTCCAAAAAGACCCACTTATGTGCACTTAAACCAGTGGGGAGATAACTAGATACAATTCTAACTTTTCACTATGTGCCAGAAAGGCTGACATGCACTGTTGACATGCAAAAAACATTTAGTACATCTCTAAGTTTTAACAGCATCCTAACAGTTTTAGCATTACTGAAAACTCCAAGATGACATTTAATGCAAATTTTTACAATTGAGCCACAATACAACTCAAAAGATTGTTAATAACTTCCAACATATAGTCACAGAAGGTAAATATTCCTACTCAAAAGGTACAAATAATGAAACGAAAAAAATAGGACAAATGCAAGTTCACAGTGTCTCAGGGGCAAATATTAGATCTTGTAGTTCTATGTCTAGCATCTGATGCACTCTGTAGCAAACACATGAATGGACTTATCCTGGCACCACTGTTTATCCTTGTACCTCTCATGGTTTCTTCATTGGGTCAATTTTGCCTATTAAATGTTCCTTTCCTCAGAAGATCCACTTTCCTGGCTTCTCAACATTCTAGTGTGTTTAGTACTCATTGTGTTAGATACCATTCTCTTTCAGGGTACACTGCCTAGTCCCTTAGGAATTTTTCTATTGTCTGGGTGAAAGCCTTCCTGACACTACAGCTGTTACATTCACTAGGTACTTACACCATCCCAATATTAATGCTGAAGTCTTCTGCCAGGTGGAGCAGCATCTAGGATTCCTTTACTCCTGGCTGTAAGGGCTGAGTGCCTTTACTGATGAGCACTAGGTACAAATTTCTGAGGGAAAATATCTAGTCCAGCACTATTCTGGAGCATATTTCTCTAAATCTCTCTTCTCAAAGCAAAGTCTTTAAACTTTGCAACTTGGAGACTGCAAAAGTTGGAGTCCTGGTGGCTCCTGCAATATTCTCAGGCAATCATATCTATTGGCCTATTTCTTCTCACCAATCAAATTGATCTCTGCTTTTCTCTTCTGTCTATCACCCTACTGGAACTTCCTTTTTAAATCATTAAACTGGACCCTTTACTCTTGATTCTCAATGTACATCTAGCTAAAATTTCCAAAAGAAGCTGTGTCACTGTCTCAACATTAGACTGTTGAAATTTCACACAACAGGTAAATTTGTTCATGAGATTTAATAGACTCAAGCAAAGTCTCTGGCAATAGTGAAATACAAAAATTTTTCTGTTGTTATAGCACACATTTTTGAGAATTGATCAATCAATAAAATCTTTACAAAAGAAGCCTCCTAAGTCTGTTTTTTCACCAGATACACTTATATCAGCACTGTGATCTGCTGAGCTCACTAGAATTGCCCATCAACTTCAGTTTACTCCATTCTGAAGCTGCTTTTTCAGTTAACCTCTTTAATCCTTCCAAAAGTTCTTTCCACAAGTCAAATCTAAAGTCTTCTGAAAACAAGGGTCACATAGTATCACATCAACAATATCACTTGTGGAATATAAGGTATCTTAGCTACTTTTCTCTTTGCTAGGACGTAATAACTCGAACCAAAAGTTAAAGGAATTCCTTTCAGCTTACTGTTTTTAGAGGTGTCAGTTCACAATAAGCTTTGCCAGGGCAGCACAGCATGGCAGAGTAACATCACAGAGGTGAAACTGACAAGGGTCAGCAAGGAGCCATGGCCATGAAACCTTCTTCCTTTCATCCCAAACAGGCTATAAGGCTTTTTGGTGCTACCACACTCAGCCAGAATGATCTCACCATTTTCTACACTGAGGTTGACATTAAATCAATTTAGTTATCATAAGTGCTTAATCCCAGTATGAACAACCACATTTCAAATCCCTACCAATAAACACCTGATGCATTGAAGGAATATCTAAATAAGGCATTACACTCAGGAAATGCAAATGCAGTATTAAAGTTCAAAGAAAACACATTGACAACTGAAACACATTGACCTTGGTTAGAGGAGTAGAGTCAGTTACAATGCAATAGAATAAAGTATCAGCATCACTTATGAACTTCTCCTGACCATATGAAATGTAGTGCATAATTTCAGTAAAGACATCTATGTTACTTAGATATTGAGTTATCATAATCCAGGTAACAAGGTTATAATGAGTGTAGGCAGTTTTTGCATGAGGCAAGCATACCATTGGATTACATGCTATTGTTTTAGGGCCACTCTACTTGAAGATTTTAAATGTGGCCTCCCACTATGGTTCACAGGTGGTCCTATGATTTTCCTGACTTGAGGCCACAACTCTCCATTGATCCCTGTAAATTTCTTGAACCCTTATCCTCTAAGCCTGTCTTACGGTGCTGTCTTATTGTACAGTCTTTATGGAAAGGTAACTCTTCAGCCTCAAAGCAAATCTCTCTACCTAGTAAATGGTCTCATTGTCAATCATGTATGCCCATTGTTTCTGTTTCTGCCTCTCTATTTCATGTCATGGGTAAGGAGTCTCTTCTCTCCTAGAAGGATCATGAAAATCTCTATCTGTGTCAGAATCAGAGAAGGGCCTCAGTCCTTTGCCTTGCTTCTCAAGCAATGTGCTCACATTTTCGAAGTCCAGTCACTTGAGTTTTACACAGCATGCTCATGTCTTTCATGTGGACAAGATAGATTCTTCTCAGCAAGTTATCCACAACATGCTGATGTTTTTGGCAGAGATCACGAAGGGCCACTTTCCTTTCTCACAGAGCTAAGAGGCAGTAGTGTTTGCCACAAGGCTACAGTGGCACCTCCTTTCTTTTCTGCGAGGCATCATTAAGCTAGTGTATCCTATAGGATCAGAGAAGGGCCTCTCTTCCCCATAGTGCCCAGAAAGGTGTGACACTTGTGAGAAAGTGAGCGTGCATTACTTCCCCCTGAAAGCCCCACAATTCTCTATCATCTGTGATGAAAGCACAGCTGAGACTCATTCATCCACCTGTACTACTTAAGACTGAAGTCTGCAGTGTGGGTGGGACAGGGCATCACTCCACAACTATGAAAAACACAAGTTACCATTTTTGTATCAGAAGCAAGACACTTTTAAAGTACAGACACTTTTAAAATCGCAAGGTACTTTCTCAAAACCAGTGTCTCTAAGTACCACATCATCCAGAAATTATTCTTCATATTTAACTAAGGAATCCAATTTTTTTGCAGTAAATTTTCACACAAGTAACTTTCTTTACAACTGCAAGTATTTAAGAACAATTACCATATGTTTAAGTAGGTTATGGATAAATGTAGGCATAAAATGGAATATCTTGCTAATATTGATTAGAAAAAATGGTATTAAAAGAGAAGGTACTAGGATAACTCCTGGGCCACTGTACAGCAAAGAAGAAATTGTATTTTAAAGGTAGTGAGTGAATAAGAATTCAGAAATTAGAAAAGCCCAACAGAAATTTTACATTTGCTATGAAGTTATCCTAAAGATGAAAAAGAAAAAGAAAAGAAAAGAAAACAAAAGAAAAAGCAACTTTAGTTCCAGTTTCTAGCAAAGAGCATGAAATTCTATCCCAGAAGAAAGATAAACTGAAACATGCCTGTAACTCTTATCAGAGTAGCAAAAGGGGTCTTACTGCAGGAGTATTTTTTGGGATTTACAGGGTGAGAGGAGCTGGATAGTCAAAGAGATCCAAGAAGGTATTAACTTTGTTTTTTTCAAGTACAAATCCCCTATGAGAACTTCATGTATGAAAACATACACTGATGTAGTAACATATACTTCTGGGGAAAATAGAATAAAGTTTAACAACACATGTATCTTGGTGAGATGTGCTTCCAGACACTGGAAACAAAAATCTAAGGAAGAGGCAAGAGAAAACTAGATGTCTGGGAACCAGGGAAATATTGATGGGAAAATTAAAACTAGTAGAGAGATCAAAAAGGTGTAATACATTGTGGAGAAGAAATGAGACAAGAATGGTACTTTGCTTTCTGCTCTTGGGTCCTGACATATGAGAAGAAAAGACTGAAACTACAGAAAAAATGTTATAACTGATAATCCAAAATGGCTTCATGGTGAAATATGGTGGTTGAGTAGAACAGTAGGTTCTGTGATCTGTAGGAAGAGTGCTAAATTCTGCTCTCACTTTAGTCCTTTGTTGGGCAATAGATAACTTGTGGTTCCAGTCCAAGTACTTGTCATATCACTGGAGATTGTCATATCACTGGAGACAGCATTTGGTCCAATGCCATTCTGGGAAAGAACTGATTGCTTTAGGCAGGAAATCAAAGCAATTATGAATGACTTGGGGTTCACAGTTCAATGCTCCTGCAGAAACTGTTTGAGGGAGATATGAGCAGTCAGGCAGCAGGTTGAGAAGTGAACCCCTGATGACTCTAAGACAAAAACCAAGAGCCAGGCATAGTGTCACATGACTTTAATCCCAGCAATTGGAGGCTGAGGTAGGAGGATCATTGTGAGTTTCAGACCAGCCTGGGCTACAAAGTGAGTTCAAGGCCAGCCTGCACTGCAAAATGAGACCCCAAGAATTTAGATTAGTGGCATAAGTGCCTGCCTGGCAGGCATGAGGTTATGAGTGCAATCCCTGGTACAAAAAAAAAAAAAACATAAAGACCACAGGCTTTGTAGTCAGGACCACATGTCACGTTAGGCATGAATTGGTATTTGTGGCATTGGATTGATAGGTTTTTCCTCAGCATGTTAGGAAAGCAAAAGTAAAGGAAAACAAAAAAAAGACCTTTATTGTGGGGCCCAGAAAGGTTGCTATATGTTGTATGCCATGACTTACTAATCTGTCTTTTTAACCAACACCCTGACATTTTTGTCCTTAAGCTTGCAAAACAAATAACTGTACCCTGCTTGCACCAGTTATATTTACCCAAACGCCGTGTTTCTGTCCTGTGTTGCACTGTTACCCCGAAACAGAGCCATCTCCTTGAAACAGAGCCCAGTGTGGGCATCCTCTAACCAACCAAAACTACCCGCTCCATAGCCACTTTTGCCTGCTCCATAGTAACTTTTGCAGTTTTACAGTATAAAACTTGCTTACTCCTCCTTACTGGCACGCAGTCTCTGGATCGATCTGAAGGGACTGTGTCGCCAGGCCTGGCAATAAAACTTATCCTGCTCCAAGAAATTCCAAACATCTTGTGAATCTTTTGTCCCATCCCGGTCGCCTATATCATTTGGGGCCTCGCCTGGGATGGGCAAATAGCCACCCCCCTGAACCAGATTCACAGACATCTTTTGAGTGAGTATTAATCTCATTTTTAGAGGCTTCTTTAGTGGCACCACAGTTTAAAAATTAAACTCAGGAGGGGACTCCCTCATTCTGGGAATGAGCAATGGGAGGGAAAATATTGGTTTGTTTCTTTTGGCTGTCAGGCCATTTGCAATCTGCTGACTATCCCTAGTTCATTCCACTCAGCACTTGGTGAAAGCCTCTCCAAATTTTGGCAGGATTTTTGGAGCAACAGTTTATAATTTTTCTTTTCGGCTGCAGTCTGGTTTTGATAGTTTCTGTTTGTGTGTTTATTGTGTTTGTTCCATCTCAATTGTTTGTCTTAATTGTGGTCTGTCTTATCTCTGACCAGATTTTTTTCCAGGCAATCATGGGACAGTCTGACTCCAGTGAGGCTCCCACACCCCTGGACTTAGTGTTTAATCATTTTAAAGAGTTCAAAAGACAGGCCGTGGGCTATGGGGGACCAGTCTATAAAGGGAGACTAATGATTTTTGTCACACAGGAGTGGCCGACTGGAACAAAAAGAGTATGGCCCCCTTCTGGGTCCTTTGACCTGGCGGTAGCCCAGGCAATCCATCAATATGTTTTTGGACCCCCATCTCATCTTGATCAGATTGTCTATATTCAGATTTGGATTGACCTCATCTATGATTCCCCTCCTTGGATCAAGCCCCCACCCTGAGGTTTCGTTGCAGCACTCAAACCAAAAGTAATTTCCAACCAGTCACTGGTAACCCCTCCATAGCATGCTTCTGCTCCCCCAATATTAGAATCAGAAGAAGACCCTCTTGAACCCCTGAATTCTTTCTTACCCCCTCCTCCCTACCCCAGCCCTAGACCCCAGCCCAATTCCACTACTTCTCCCTCACCACCCCGTAGTCCTATCCATACATGGAGCCACCTGCAACTGGGTCCCCCTGATGTAACCTCAGAGGTGGCGCCTTTGCTTCTCTTGTGCAAGATACCTGCCCCTGGGTAACCGGGGAGCACCATCTTTGTTTACACCCCATTCTCTACCTCTGATCTTTATAATTGGAAAAGCCAAAACCCTCCCTTCTCTAACGATCCAGAATGTTTGATTAACCTTTTAGAGTCTGTTTTCTCTACTCATCGCCCCACCTGGGATGACTGCCAACAGATACTCTGAGTCCTCTTCACAGCTGAGGAGCAGGTGTGCAAAGGAACGCTCGGACAAAAAAGTGTCCAAGACCCGGATGGAGACCCCACTGCAGACTCTCAGAAAATAGAACACTAGTTTCCTTCTTCCTATCCTGACTGGGCCCCCAACACCACTAGAGGTAAGGAGGCCCTAGACCAATATCACCAGAGATTCCTAGAAGCACTTCCAGTTGCAGCAAAGAAGCCCACAAACTTGTCCCACATGACAGAGGTAAGACAATTGGCTGATGCCTCCCTCATGGTATTCTGGAACGTGTCCTAGAGGCCTATCGGCTGTATACACAGATAGATCCGGTTGCACCTGAAAATGTGAGGGCAATTAACATTGCCTTCATATCACAGTTGGCCCCAGACATTAGGCACAAATTACAGAAACTGGAGGATTTTGAGGGGATGCTGCTCAGCCAGTTGATAGAGAAAACTTTAAAGGTATTTAAAAATCTGGAAAATATACAAGAAGTCACCAACAAGAAAATGACTAAGGTGCTGGAGTTGTGCTGTGAAAGGGAGACCAAAGAAACTAAAGTCAAGCAAAGGGAAAAGGATAAAGGGTGCCCCCCCGGACAAGAATCAATGAGCCTATTGTAAGGAAATAGGCCACTGGCGTAAAGACTGTCCAAAGTTAAAGACCAAATTGGAGTGAGATGCCAAAGTGCTCCTAAATCAACAGTGAGGGTGTCAGGGCTTGCCACCACCTCCTGAGACCCGGTTAACCCTACAAGTGGGGGGCAACCCATAAATTTCTTGGTAGACATGGGTGCCACATTTTCAGTATTGACCAAACCATTAGGAAGCCTGTCAGAAGAAAAGGTCAACATGGTAGGAGCCACGGGGAGCCCTAAGTCTTACCCCAAGGTGACAGCTAGCCTGGCCCATCCAGGACATAAGGTTACCCAACATGAGTTCCTCTGGGTACCTGAATGTCCAGACCCTCTCCTTGGCAGGGATTTACTCTATAACCTGGGAGTTCATATCAGTTTTCAATCTGAAAATCCAGAATTGTTTATGGGTGCAGGACAACCAGGTGGAGAGCCAATCCGGGTTATGGCTCTCTATCCTGAGGGAGAAGAACATCTCCTGCTCGATAATGAAACTTTGCCTCAGACTGACTCCGAACTACTGTTGTGATGGCAAAATGCAATCCCAGGGGTCTGGGCAGAAAGTAACCCCCCTGGATTAACAGTCAACCAAGTGCCCCTTGTAATAGAACTGATACCTCAGGCCATCCCTGTTCAGCTGTGTCAATACCACATAGGTCTCCAGGCTCAAAAAGGAATTAAGGTCCATATCCAGAAACTGAGGTCAAATGGCATCCTTGTTCCTTGCACCTCTCCATGGAACACACCTCTGCTTCCTGTGCAAAAACCTGGGACTCAAGACTATCATTCAGTCCAGGACCTCCGGGAAATTAACAGACAAACAGTAACCCTACATCCTATGGTGCCAAATCCCTACACCTTGTTGAGTTTACTCAACCTGGACTGTACTTGGTATACAATATTGGATCTCAAGGATGCTTCCTTCACTCTGCCCTTTGCACTGGTAAGTCAGCCTATTTTTGCTTTTGAGTGGACTGATCCAGACTCGGGTGTAACTAACAGCTGACTGGACTCATCTACCACAGGGTTTCAAAAATGTGTCCACCCTTTTTGATAAAGCTCTAGCCAGAGATTTGTTGAGCTTCCGAGAGGATCACCATGAAGTAACACTCCTACAATATGTTGATGATTTGCTGGTGGCCTCCCCCACTTATGAGCTCTGTAGGGAGGCCACCAAGCAGCTGCTGCTGTCCCTAGATAGGCTGGGATATAAAGTTTCATCTAAGAAGGCTCAACTATGTCAGCAAACTGTGACCTATCTGGGTTATCAGCTGCAGAAGGGGCAACGAGCCTTATCAAATAAGATTCAAGCTGTTTTGCAAATCCCCTCCCGAAGGACAAAAAGGCAAGTTCAAGAGTTCTTAAGGGTGGTGGGATACTGCAGATTATGGATTTTACATTTTGCAGAGATAGCTCAATCATTGTGTGATACCCTAAAAGGAAAATCCCAGGAACATCTAGAGTGGACAGAAGCCTGCAAGAAGGCTTTCTGTCAGCTTAAACAAGCATTGACTGAGGCACCTGCCTCAGGACTCCCTGACATAACTAAGCCTTTCACCTTATATGTGGATAAACAGAGAGCTATTGCAAAGGGAGTAATAACCCAGACCTTGGCCTACCTATCAAAGAGACTAGACCCAGTTGCAGGAGGTTGGCCCCCTTGTCTGAGAATTATTGCAGCTGTAGCACTGCTCTTAAAAGAGACTAAGAAACTTACATTTGGACAAAAGGTCACAATAGTGACCTCACACAGTCTTGAGACCCTCATCAGAGCACCACCCTAGAGATGACTGTTGAATGCCAGAATTTTACATTATCAGGCCTTGCTCCTAGACCCAGATTCAGTGGTTTTCAAAGCATCTGCCACTTTAAATCCAGCCACCCTAATGCCAGATGATGACCCTTTGGCTGCTCCTCTCCATGATTGTCCCAGTCTTCTCAACAATCTTCAGAATCTGCGATTGGACCTGACTGACCTGCCTATGGATAATGCTTCTAACTATTTCACCAATGGGAGCAGCTTCATCTGGCAAGGTAAAAGAGTGGCAGGGGCTGCTGTGACCACTGAGACAGAGGTCCTTTGGGCTCAAGGATTGGAACCAGGAACTTTGGCCCAAAAAGCTGAACTCATCGCCTTGACCGAGGTATTAAAACTGGCTGTGGGAAAAAGGGTCAATATCTACACTGATAGCAGGTATGCCTTTGCCACTGTCCATGCCCGTGGGGCTATCTACCAAGAAAGAGGACTGTTAACATCAGCTGGGGATAAAATTTAAAATGCCCCACAAATTTTAGACCTATTAGCTGCTGTATGGCTACCCCATCAGGTGGCCATCATTCATCGCAAGGTACACCAAAAGGGAGAAGACCCAATCACTTGGGGAAATAACCTAGCCAATCAGACTGTAAAACAGATAGCCACCACATCAGTGGGGACAGAAGTCTCCAATAGACTGTACCCGCCCTCCTCCTGGTTCCGCCCACCCTGTCAGAGCCTGTTTACACTCGTCAAGATCTACACTTGGCTACTCAACTAAAAGCTAAACCTGACATACTGGGAGGATGGTACCAGATTCCTGATAAATGGGTACTGCTCCTAGAAGCCCTAGGACAAGAGTTGATTCATCAGGCTCACCAATCTACTCATTTAGGGGGATCAAAACTTGCAGAACTCTTTTGAGACCATTTCTTCATTCCTCGACTGACTAAGCTGACAGCCTCCATTAGTGCAAGGTGTCCCCAATGCCAGTTGGTAAACCCAAAACACTCAAATCCAATAGAGACTACCAGATACTGGGGAACATCCCCAGGAGAACATTGGGAAATAGATTTCACTGAGATGAGAAAACCGGGTCTACAGGGACACTGATATCTGTTGGTATTAGTAGACACCTTTACTGGTTGGGTAGAGGCATTCGCCACCAGATCAGAGTCAGCCCTGATGGTAGTAAAAAAACTACTGCATGAGATAGTGCCCCAATTTAGCCTGCCCTTGTCTATGGGATCTGACAATGGCCTGGCTTTCATAGCCCAAGTCACCCAAAAATTAATGCAAGTGTTAAAAATCAATTGGAAACTCCATTTCGCATACCTGCCTCAAAGCTCAGGACAGGTAGAATGAATGAATTGCACATTAAAGGACACTTACCAAGCTAGCTCTGATGATAATTGGGTGGCCCTCCTACCTTTTGCCCTTTTGAGAGCCCAATGTACCCCGTACATCTCTGGGATCACCCCCTATGAGACCATGTATGGCCAATTCACTCCTTTGGTTCCAAAGTTATCTGAGGAAAAAATTAGCTGAAATTTCTAATCAAGGTCTCATTAAGTTCCTACAGGCTCTCTAACCTGTATTGACCTCCATCCACTGGCTGCTTAAACAGAAACACCCATCCCCAGCTGGAGAACCATCTCCGAGCCCAGATATTGAACTGGGAGCTCTGGTCTTAGTAAAACAACACCATTGTGAGTCACTAGAACCTCGCTGGGAGGGGCCATATACAGTAGTGCTCTCCATGCCTACAGCCATCAAGGTGACTGGAAAGACCCCTTGGATCCACTACATACACGTCAAGGTGATCGACACCTCAGAAGAAGAAATGACCCAGGCACGGTGGAAGGTACAATGGACTGATAATCCCCTAAAATTAAAATTCGTTAAATGCCCAGTTAATCATGACAATATTAGCTACCCTCAGGCTCCTGCTTGTTATGCCCCAGGCTAGGGGGGGATTTGAACCACCCCCTAACTGCCAGGGACTCCTAAAATCCTTATATGGACCACCCTGCAATTGTAACAGGGGCACGAATGGGGTCATTCCCCAAAAGTACACCATGAACATCGACTGTGGGGATAAAATGGCCTACCTCACTCACCAGTCTGACTTTAAGGGGGTTACTCAAAGTTGGAAGTGTGTACAAAAGCCCCGGGTAAAACTGGGCACAACTGTTGAATGTCCTTGCACCAGATACCAGTTAGCTATGCACTCTAGTTGCTATGAGCCTGAGTCAGTGCAAGAATGTACCAAAAACAATGAGGTCTACTTCACAGCCATTCTGCAGAAGACGATGAGGGGCACAGTTGGGGGAGATTGGGAAATTCAGCCCTTAATTCTAGGAAGCTCAAACAAGTATTCAATAGCCTCATGTGAGGGCAACCCTGGGGATCCCGTTTGTTGGAATCATCACACCCCACTCCATGTCTCAGATGGGGGAGGACCCCAAGATGCAGCCAGAGAACAAGAGGTAAAAGACAAAATTCAAAAATTAATTCCTAGAATTAATTGTCACCCCTTGGTCTTATCTAAGCCAAAGGGAGTTGATTTAGATCCTCAGACCTTTGATCTCCTACAAGATACTTATAAAGCCCTCAACTCTTCCAACCCTAGTTTAGTGGCAGATTGGTGGCTATGTTTAGCCCAAGGAATTCACATGCCTCTGGCGCTCCCTGCTAATGCTACCCCAGCAAACACCTCTAATTGCAGCCTAAATACTCCCTTTAAGGTACAGTCAGTACAAATTGACATTACCACCACCTGCCTCCAAGGCAAAGGCTCAAGCAGCAGTACAGATTTAGATGTTGGCTTTACCCCCCTTGAGACATGTACTTCTATAACAAACTGGACTGGACTCTTATGCCCAAAACAAGGACAAGTACTCATCTGTGGTGGAAATTTGGCCTTTACCTCACTGCCAGCAGACTGGTCAGGATTATGTAGGGCAGCCATCCTGCTACCAGATATAGTTATTGTGCCCGGAGACGAGCCTATCCCTATACCTAGCCTCAACTTTCTCGCCGGCTGCCCCAAGAAGGCTATAACATTAGTCCCCCTGCTGGTGGGGCTGGGGATTTCTGGGGCACTCACCAATGGATCAGCAGGACTAGGCATGTCCATACATTCTTATACCAAGCTGTCCAAACAGCTAATAAGCGACATTCAGGTTCTCACTAGTACTATTCAAGATATCCAAGACCAGATAGATTCACTGGCTGAGGTTGTGCTACAAAATCGGAGAGGTCTTGAACTCCTCACAGCAGAACAAGGGGGCCTATGCTTGGCACTCCAGGAATGATGTTGTTTCTATAACAACAAGTCAGGGATAGTTAGAAACAAAATCAGGGACTTACAAGAAGACTTAGCTGAGAAAAAACAACAATTACATGACAGCCCCCTGTGGAGCATTTGGAATGGTGTTCTCACTACTAGGACCACTGCTCATGCTTCTTATAGTAGCCACCTTGGGTCCCTACATATTCAATAAAATAATGTCCTTCCTCAGGCAGCAAATACAAAACATAAGGCTAATGGTTTTACGAACTCATTATGAACTTCTTCCACAAGTACCTTAAAAAGGGGGCCAAGAATTTTGCCCCAAGTCACAACATCAGTGCAGAATGTTATATACCATGACTTACTAATCTGTCTTTTTAACCAACACCCTGACATTTTTGTCCTTAAGCTTGCAAAACAAATAACTGTACCCTGCTTGCACCAGTTATATTTACTCAAATGCCATGTTTCTGTTCTGTGTTGTGCCATTACCCCAAAACAGAGCCATCTCCTCAAAACAGAGCCCAGTGTGGACATTCCCTAACCAACCAAAATTGCCTGCTCCATAACAACTTTTGCCCACTCCATAGCAACTTTTGCCTGCTCCATAGTAACTTTTGCAGTTTTACAGTATAAAACTTGCTTACCCCTCCTTACTGGTGTGCAGTCTCCGGATCAATCTGAAGGGACTGTGTTGCCAGGCCTGGCAATAAAACTTATGCTGCTCCAAGAAATTCCAAACATCTTGTGAATCTTTTGTCCCATCTGGGTCACCTATATCACCATAGAGTACAAGATCACTTTGGGAGAGACAAAGAGGCTGCAAGCTTCTATTCCACTTGACAGGGAGTGGAGTTTGAAGGAATGGGCAGAATGATGTATTGACAGTTTATTGGGAAATTATAGATATGCACACAAAAAAGGGAATTCAATTTTTGTGTTTGCACAAAGAAGGCAGTGTTGAAAGGAGGTGCTGTCCAGTGCCATGTTGGGCAACCACCATGCTGAGCCTGCAACACTTCACACAGATGGAGCCCATCATTGTCATCTTTTGGTTGTCAGAGGCATTGAGTCTCTTTGACTCCTGCTGCATGGGGTTATCACAGTGGGAACGGACGTAGGCATTGAGATGATGAGTTGGACTCATGTAGAAGCTGGTGCTAAGGTCTTGGCCAGGACAAGTTCTTTGGTAGTGAAGACCTACAAACTGCACTGATGAAATTTTGAGAAAAATTTAAATACACAAGGAGGTATAAATAGAAAAATAATGATAAGTAATATGAAGGATCCTGTCAATCCCGTCAGGGAGTGAAGAAATGAAGCAAGTGTCCCTTTTTTCTTTGTTTGTAATAGCAACGGGGATTTTTACAGATATTATTGTGATTTGTCTTTAATTGCCCATAATCATTATTAATTATTGGGATAACCAGAAGAGGTTAAAGATTGGAACCCCTCTTTATTTTAAACTTTTGGCACATTTTAAAATAAATTTTGATTTTTTTTTTCTGGATGTTTAAGACCAAGTTAAATTGAGACCTGTACTAATAAACATTAATCTCTGGCTATCTGTCAAGGTCAGTTAATTCTCCTCAGGATTTGCTTTGGAACCTTGGAGAGAGCTTCTCTGTTTTTGACAGTTTCAACCATCAGGATGGATCATGGCTATTGCTTGACCAAGGTGCTTTCTGAGAAAACTTGGGAGAGTTTTCCCCTGGTGACTCTCCTTAGGTGCACTATGTACCATAGGTCACCATTTTCTGTGGTTCCCCTTGAGCAGGAGCCCAGGGATTCACAGATTTAAGGAAAGTCACTGAAGAAGTTGTCTTATATCCTGGGTCCTTACTGACCTCAGAGGGCTGGAGCCAAAATCTTGGCTGTTCACTTAGCTCCTCTGTCTTTTTCATTTTTGGCCTTCAAATCTCAGTTGTTGAACATCCAGAAGAAAATATTGGTAACTTTACAGTATAATAAGACAGTAAGCTTAACATTATTACCTTATCTGAATATCACTCACCTTAGATCATGAAATAGAACAATTGACTCTATCAACCATGGATGTCCTAGCATTTAAATCCCTGTAGAATGTTAATAGTTAACATATTTTTCACAGAAAAATTGAAATCAAAATCATACATAACATTGCAGCATGACAATCATCACAATTTGAATTTGTTTTGATATAAAATACACCTTTTAGTCAAACATGCCTATCCAATACATAAGTTTTCACCTAATTTGTTTACCTTTATTGGGGTGTACACTTCATAGGTTTTTGTAACAGGCAGAGGTCTGAATCTGAAACAAATTTTGGCAAACAATCTCTGTTTTACATTTTTGGGAGACCTGTAAATGTGGAAGCATTAATACATTAATATATCATGAGGTTAATAACAAACTACCATGGCCATATGAACTTTATAAAATGATATCTTTAAATTAAAAAGCTTATTGTATTTATTTTGATGATGAATGTCAATATACTAGAATAATGCATTTTTCCAAACTTAGTTGGGGTTTCTCCCATAAGACGTTGGAGATCACTGGGGCTTCCAATTAATGGATATAGGATGTTTCAGAAGACACTAACCAAAACTTATATGACCTTAACAAAACATAGTTTAGGAGAACGAGAGGGGCTCCTCGCGGGGCCCCCGCCCGGCCCGAGCGGCACAGGCATGGATCAGGACTAAACATGGACTGCCTTCCGGGGTCCTCACCTAGGACCTCGGAGGAGAACGAGAGGGGCTCCTCGCGGGGCCCCCGCCC
>RJWM01019163.1:0-39612 GCA_004363535.1 Dasyprocta punctata | reverse complement strand
GAGTGTGACTTTGTGTCCTGCCCCTAGGGCCTCAGGGTCAGGAGTGATGGCCCTGTGCAGCCAGAATGCAAGTGCAGTTTACAGGTCACGGGGTGACACTGATAGCTGAGCCCCCGGCCCCTCGGAGCCCCTCCTCACAAAACCCACATACACTCCTCAGGGCAGGGCGGGGCAGCCATGCACCCGCGACCTCAGAGCGTGTGTGGAGGGCTCTGAGGAAACAGGAAGGCAGCCTCTCGGGGGTCGCCTTCTTCGGGGTGGGGGGTATGCAGACGTGGGGATGCTAGCGTGGGGTTCTTGCTGGGGTGGAGGCAGGGAAAGCCCAGCAAAGAGGAAAGGGAAGTGGGCGCTGAGGGCTCCTCCCGCGGCCCCCCCAGCTGCTCCTGGCTCCTTGGGCCGATCCTCCCCGTATCTTCCCTCATGACCCATTTTCTTCATCCTCCCCTCCCTCTTTCTTAGCCCCTTTTGCCCTAGTCTTCCTTACAGGTTGCACTGTCAGGGTCAGCACCTAGATGCCTCCCCAGATGAGCCCCAGTTTAACAAATGTGGCTTGATGAGCAGCAAGATGGCATCATTCCTTATGAAAGCCTAAGGCCAGGCTGAGACCTTCCTGAGCCTCAGTTTCCTCACCGTCAGAGACCAGCCCAGCGAGAGATGGCCGCGGCGGAACCTGGGGGCTAAAGTGCCAGCCAGACACAGCTCCGGGACGAGCACCTGCTGTCTTTTCCCCTCCCTGTGGCTCCAGACAATCAAGGAAGGAAAGAAAATCATTGCTTCTCTTGTTAATCACACCGAGGGCTGCTGCAAAGTGCTTTGGAGTAGAAAGAGATGGGAGGAGGCTATAAAAAATAAAAACATAGCCCTGAAAGTTCTCAGCATCTGGGTCAGAATGAACCCCTGGGAGACAGTGGAAGAAATGGGTCATTTTGGTGATGGGTAATCAGTTAAAATAACAAATTCCTCAAAGGCCCTGAGCTTGGGATCTAGGAGGAAGTTTCTGTCCAGAATAAACATTTTTTTCAGAATATAACATACATACAGAAAAACACGCATATCACAGCGTGATGAATTCCCAGCTAATAAACCTGTGAACATCTCCTGACTGAAAAGAGTGTGGCCAGCCCCTTAGCCGGCCCTCCTCCCCCACCCCAGGGTGGCCCCCACCCTGACTGTCACCAAGAACACTTCCCTGTTCTCAGATGTGCCGTAAAGAGAGTCACGCAGTACTCTCTGCTGCGTCTGGCTTCTCTCCTTCAGCACGGTGCGGATAGCTCACCCATTCCCTCGCTGAGTAGTATTCTGTTGTGTGGCCGTACACAATCTATTTCCTAGCTCACTGGCAATGGCCATGTGGGTGATGATGAGCTGACTGTACGTGCATGGACTCCACACAGTCGGCCCCCTGTGCTGGCAGGTTCTGCCTCACTGGTTCAACCAGCCACAAATTGAAAACACTAAAAAAAAAAAAAAAATTGCATCTGTACTGAACAAGTCTTCTCTTTTAATTTTTCCTTAAACAACACAGTTTGACAGCTAATTACATCACATGGACATTGTCTTAGGTATTGTAAGTCATCTCGAGATGATTCAAAGTGTACAGGAAGATGTGTACAGGTTCTACACAAATCCTCTCTCGTTTTATAGACGGGACTTGAGCATCCTTGGATTTGGGGATTTGGGGATTTATAGGGGGCCCTAGAGCTGCTGCCCTGCAGACCCACAGGGATGACCACCTGCTCAGTCTCCGTTTAACAAAGAGTGGGGAGCAGCTTCATACAACTTGGTACTCCCACACGTCATTGAACATCACAGTCCACGTTCTCCGGCCTGCTGGCCACTGGTTAGGCAGCACCAGGAGAGTCAACTGGATGCAGTGTGAGGGGAAATGGTGATACGTGAACTGCTGCTGGGCACACGGTGGGGTCAGGGTGCAGCCTGGATGAGGGTGGGATCTGCAATTTTCCTTTTCTGAGTTAGAAAGTCTGAAAGGGGAATGTTTGCGAGGTATTGACTTTTACTTAATGAAAGTGGAGACAAATGCAGAGAGAGGAAGAGATAACATGCTACTAAAATGCAAGCCAATGGCTCTTAAAAACATCACTGCTCCCCACAAGCGGGTCATAAACACGGTTTGCCGGCAGGGACTTTGTGTACAGAAGCATGTGAAATGGAGTGGTGTGGGGATGCTGCTCAGTGCCAGGCAAGGCTGAGTGGAGAAGGATGGGGCCCTGGGGGCACTGGGGGCACTGGGCTGGGGCTGGTCCCCGGAGCCGCTGAGCGCGTGAGCAGGAAGTGACAGCTAGTGGCTCATCCAGCGAATGAGTACCGAGGTGGGATCACTTCCTCCGGCCCCCATCTCCCTGCGGGTGTTGCTGGAGGTGACTGGAACTCATCTGCCCTCCTGGTCTCCATCCCAGGCTCCTTCCCAGGCAGAGCACCTTCCCCGTTCCATTTTTCCTGGCTCGCTCCTCCTGCGCAGCCCAAACACTGCGCACGGGGACCAAGGAACCCGCCAACTCCCAAAGTGCGCATCTGGCCGTGTTAGGGTTTGAGACCTCACCGTCCCCATGAAAAGTTCCATCAAGGCCCTCCCCATTCTTTGTTCAATGAAAACTGAGCACATATGCGGCAAGAAGAATGTTTCTTTTAATAAATGACCAGGGGACTGTGCAAGAAAGAAAAAGAAGCCTCTGACAGCTTCCCAGATGCCCAGCCACTTTACAATTGGTGTTAAGAAAAGTGGGTCTGGGGGTGCAGCTCAGTGATAGAGTGCTTGCCTAGCGAGGGGGACACCCGGGGTTTGATCACCAGCATGGAAGAAGAAGGAGGAGGAGAAAGGGACGGGGAGGGAGCGTCAAGCTGCGGCTTCCGTGGACAGTTCCTTCTGAGGCCTTGTGGCAGCTGCCTGCAGGTGAAAGCAAAGCGGCTGAAGCCACTTCCATAGGTCTGGTCTTCACGAGTCCTGTGTCTGAGTTAAACCCATCCACTGAGCAGGCAGCAGACGGAGCACTGAGAAGGACCAGCTAAGCCGCCCCCTTGGATCGCAGAAACTGCCTTGAGACCAAGAAGGGTTTCGATTTGTGTCTGGGCTGATGTTAAGGCCAGCCACACCGTGGGTCTCCCTGCATCCTCTCTCCCGGCAGGCTCCACGCTAGGACTGATGAGCGAGCAGTACAGACGCTCGTTAGCCAAGGGAGGGATGTCAAAGGAAAAGCCATTCTGAACTTATGAAAAGAATCAAAAGGTCAAGGTTCAGAGGAAAAGGTTAGGGGACCCCAAATAGGCCCCTAACCTCCAGGGAGGTGTCCTTTAGGGGGCTATCTTGGTGTCATGGATGCATTAGGTTGGCCCCATTGGCTCCTTAGCTGAATTTGTGCCTCCTCCCTATGAGATACCAGGCTCACGAGCCCCGTGGATTCCTCTTTCCGGGCTTCCCCCATCAGCCACTCCTGCACCTGCTCTCTCAGACGGCCGAGTCAGTGAGCCTGCACCCGCACTGCCGGGGAGCACTGAGCACCTCTGTCTCGGGACGTGGGCCCTGGTCATGGATATCCACGCCATGCTGACCTGCTAATCCGTCCTGCATTTGTGCCTAGCGCCTCCGTACTGCACGGAACAGAGAAACCTCATCTCATGCATCAAAACGGGCCTCTCGGCGATCGTTCACCCAGTTATTCTTTTATGAGATCATTATCACCGACAGCCACAGGATTAATAAAAATGGAGGGTAATAAAAGAAATCACAGAGGAAACTAATCCTATCTCCTATGTAATAAAAGGGAAGAAGTAGGTTTCACTTGTGAGGACAAATTCCCCTTGTCTCACAAGCTCACAAAGCAAGCCCGGGAGGAAGGGCATGCGACGGGGGCACCCAAGGGTCCAGGAGCTGCTTCTCAGGGGTGTTCTCTGCCCTGCACGAGCCAGACAGCCCCCTCGAAGTGAACGTGGGAGGAGAGGGAGGAAGAGGCCTTCTGGCTGAGTCTATGTCTAAACCTTCTCACACACCCCTGGAGGAAGGGGCCGCCCACACTGCCACCACTCTCTCTCCGCGGTCACCGGGAACATGCCCAAGGCCGGGAAGTGTCCTGCTGGGGGCTGGGTGGAGAGCCTGAGGCGGGTCCTCTCTGCACTTTACCCCCCCCAGCAACCCGGTCCCCCTGAGCCTTTCCAAATGCCCCCGTCACGTGCCATTGTCCCCAGGCCTGCACACGCGTGATGCCGGGGTGGGACAGAGGGCAGAGGGTGAAGTTCGAATGAGATGGAAGGAAGCGGGGAAAGAGGACGTTCAGGAGACAGGAAGAGCAAACGCCCGAGCTGAGCTCGGTGCCAGCAGGGCACACTCAACCAACGGGTGTGAGGCTCACAGAGAAGCTATAAGAACAAGCATGGGGTGTGGCTTTGGCCCCCTCAAACTTCAGTGGCAGTGGATCATAAACCAACAGGAGGGGAAGGAGAAAAAGGAGAATTATGGTTCTCATGGCTTCTACAAACAGGAACCCCCATCCTGCCCTGATTTTCCTAGAGACGTGACGTGCGAGGGACTGTGTCAAGCTCTCGTTGGGAAAGAGTCTTGCGCTAATCCAGGCGTGGAAGGGAAAGCAGACACCAGGCTCCATCCTGGGGGAGCCAAGTTCAAAGAGCACAGAGAAGCAACTCGGCCCTAGACGAGTGCAGGCCGTGCCGTGCAGCCCCGACCTGGGGGCAGTGCACAGGTGACGGGCGCGGCCAGCCCGCGACGCTGCCGTAGCCAGCTCTGGGGAAGGAGGACAGTGCCGTGGAGGAGGGTCTGGAAGGGCAGGGTCTAGGATGCGGCTAGCGGAGGGCCGGCAGGGGAGCAGACACCGGGACAGAGATGGACAGGACGCTCTGGGAGGGAGAGTGAGACGGGGCGGGCTCCGAGGGCAGCAGAAGCAGGAGGGCAGGCGGACACAGTGCACCCTCCACTCAGCGGCACGTCAGGAGGCCTCTCCTGGGCAGCCTGGGCTCCTGAAGGGGTGCCGTCGGGCGGACGGCCTGCAGCCTTCCTCCGCGTATCTAAGTATTAAGAACTTTCCTGGGATTATCCAGAGAACTAGAATGTTCCTGGGGAAGTCGCCTTGCTTTTACAGGGAACATGTTGAAAATCTCTCACTTAGCTCCTATGAGGACACGTGGAGGGGGAAGGAGGCGGAAACCACGAAACAGAGATAATTCCAGGACAGGAGACACAGCCAGGCCCCGCTCTCAGGCCAGCGGCAAAGAGGCCCTGAGAGGCCAGGCCACGGCTCGCACGGCCTCTCCACCTTTCCGGTGCTGAGGGCTGCTCTTCGGGGCCCAGGCCTCCCGTACCCTCGTCTCATCTCAGGACGCCTCCTGGTAGAGACTGGGTGTGCTCGGGGCCAGCGCCTCGCAGCAGCACGCAGAGGAGACTTGGGACAACCGAAATGCCCCAGTTTCCCAAGAGGCGCCTGACTCCTGCATCCGGCGAGGGCTGAGCTGGAGCCAACTGGCCGCCTGGCAGCCCACAATCCAAACACCAGCCAAGGCCCCTTGGCCAGTAATAAACCCGGCAGCTGCAAAAACAGGCCAGAGAGCCTAGAGATACAGCCCTGCCTGGATAATGATTAACAAGTGGCAAGGCAGCCCTGGAGGTCAGAGTGATAATGGCAAAGTTCCCCTGAGCCTATCTCAAGTGCAGAGGACCGGCGGAGGGGCCCTGCCTGGCGTTGACTCCAGGCAAATGCTTCCTGCCCCTTTCAGCCGCGGGTGCAAACAGCCTGGGCCTTGCTCACTCCCCTCATGGGAACAGGGACCCGTACCACAGCCCAGGGAGCAGGTCCTGGTAAAGTCAGAGGGGAGGACTCAATGGGGAGGTCTCCTAGGGAGGCAGCATCTCCCCAAACCTGAGACTAATAAGCCTTTCCAAAAGAAGGAGGCCTAATGCTTACCTTTACTGCCTGGCACGTCCTCGGACACAGAGCGCTGCTCTGCACCAGAGGGATTTTCAGCTCTCTGATTGTCTTCAGGTCTTCTTCAGCTCGCAGTGGAATTCTCCAACAACTTCCTTCTGAAATTCCCAAACAACTTCAGATGTCAGTCTACACATGTGGAGGTTGCTGAGCCCCTGCTTTCTGTCTCTTGCGACCCTTGGTACACGGTTAAAGAGAATCTTCTCAAGAAGATGGCAAGGCCATCCCAGAGGATAAATTAATAATAATTTATTAATTTAGAAAACGTTATTAGATGAAAGATTTCTAACACCTCCTAGCATCCTAGGATGGCATCTGTCCACTGGGGACCAGGAGCTTCCCTCCCACAGGGAGAAGTGAAGGCCCAGGGAGCGATTTCCCCGGGGGCCAGTGGTTATCAAGGGTCTTGGTGGTGTCAGGAGCTGCCACTCCACCCCAGGCCTCTCCGCCTGCTGCCTCTCTCCTGCTTCTATGCATTCGACCACAACGTTCCCACTCACATTTCAGTCTGTCACTCTGTTATCCTTGACCTTGCCCCCCTCACTAAAGGAACTATCGTTTCCACTTGTCACAGAGGCCAGGAACCTTCCAGCACCGTCCAAATTCTTCTCATAGAAAAGGAGCTATGGATGTTTCCTTGAAAAAAAAATAAATAAACTGGTTCTGATTCCTACCACACACCCATCACCTGTGACTCAAATCTGTCACAGGATGTTACCAAATATTGACATCCTGTCCTGGGTGTGCAAGAAGCAGTGTGGAGGCCAGACAGTTCCCAGCTTTGAATCCTCTCATTCCAGGAGGCCAAACTCTGAGCAATGCACTTTCATTCTTTTTTTTTTAACCATTTATTTATTTATTTATTAAGTTTTAAATTTTAGCTTCTTAGTACAGGTGGCTACTAATAAACCTAATGCTTACAGGTCTTCTGTGGAGCTGGTCTATGCACATACACATCTTCATTCCTTCTTCGTGTTCTTTCTCTTCCTTTCCTCCTGCCTCCACCCAGCCCTTGAGCCCTTTCTATTTTTCCGTATGTGTCTGCAGTACACAATATTCACACTCCTGGCATGGAGTTGGTGCATGCATATAACCCATCTCAGGTCCTTTTTCTTTAGCCCTTACTCTTCCTTTCCCCACCTCCACTCCCTCCATCTCTTGAAGCACTTCCCCTTTGAGAATGATCTATCTTCTACTCCTTATTGTCTGTCTTTTATTTTGCTCTTTTTGCTTACTCCGGGTTTCCCGTAGAAGAGAAGCTAGGTGATATTTAAACTCATGATTCTGACTTATGTCACCTAACATTACGGTCTCAAGCTGCATCCATTTTCCTACAAATGACTCAAGTTTATCTTTCTTTATGGCACAGTGGTGCACACTCCACTGTGTACAAATACCACATTTGTTTATCCATTCATCTGTTGATGAATGTATTCTCTTGCTGTCCAATTCACCAGCCTACTTTGTTAAGAAACCAACTACAATAAACTACTCCCAGTGTCTACCAAGCAAAGGGGTTTTGATGCTATTGAGACTTACAGGATAAAGGTGGCGTCTACACGCATGTGTATTGACACATAGTGCGTGTACGTGTTCATAGGGTGCAGCATGTCCTCTCAATACAGTACACAATGGATAATGATCAGGATGGCCAGCCTGTCTACCACCTCAGACGTATATAATTTTATCTACCAGCTGTTTTAAAATATTCAATTAATTATTGAACATTGATCTACTTTCAAATGCACTGTCTTTAAAATGTCTGCATTACGTGCCCCTGATGGAAACACCACCACCGCAGTACTTGTCAAGTAAGTATTCTAGAAAAGAAAAAAAAATCAAATCCAATCAAGCTTTTAGATCTAATTACTACTTTGTAGGAAATAAAAGACTACAGATCAAATGTCACATGACATGCAGAGCTACTAGCAGCAGAATCCAAAACACAGAGACTACACACCGGTGGATGCCTGTCATGGCTGTGTGATGAGTAAAAAGAGTTTGTAGTATTATTTTCTCTGCTTTTGTTAAAAATCATGATAACAAGGGTTTAAAAATACTTACAGTGTGCTGCACATACACATACAAGTACACCAATCTAGAACAATAGTCAAACACCGCTCCACAGCCCAGTGAAGTAAGAGATGGTCATGAAAATCTGAAACAAGAAGCAAAACCCCCACCTGGCCCTTCCTTGTATCCCCTCTACCCCGCACCGCCCCTGGGGCTGACCTCAAGCTGATGAGCTCCCCCGAGAGCAGGAGCCCGCCTTCCCTGGGAATCCTGACCTAGCACAGCTCCTGGGAACGAGGGATATGGAGCATGCAGGGCTCCTGCTGTCCATGAACCGGCCCGTCAGGCTCTGAGGGTACTGGTCAGACAGCTCCAGGAAGCACCAGCAATGTGTACAGCAGGTGCTGCTGGCCTTCACTCTCAGATCGGCTTCTAGATTTCACTGTCATCACCAGCTGAGTGTCTGGGCAAATCACTTACCCTCCCCAAGCACCAGGGCTGTGCTGTACTCAGAGAGAGAACAACTCATCCAACACATGAGTGGAGGATGTGGCAACCATCCCACACTCAATGAACCGGAGATGAATGTGTATGCAGAACTCTATTCCCATAGGATTGGGTGGCAAAAGGGCCACAAGAAAGGAAAGTGTCCCCGAGAGGACTGTGCTGGAGGGGGCCACGTCTCTCCATTAGCAAGGAAGCCTCCTTGCAGCAGGTGGCATCTGAGCGGCCCCTGGCCGGTGGGATCTGCAGTGGAGGAAGAGGGCGAGTCTGCAGAGGGAGTGCTGAGGCCAGGGTGCACGCCGGGAGGGTTGCAGGCTCCTGTGGATGGCAGGCTGTGGGGACCATGGATGCCCACCCAGTACACACTGCTCTCTGTTACAGAAGCTGGGTTAGGGGAGAGAGGCTCGGTACTGATTGACACTCTAGAAAGAGGACCATTCAGCTTCTCTGCTTCTGACAGAAGTGAGACAGAATGTGTCTCACTGTAGAGTAAGACTTCCTTCTCTGGGGAAGAAAAGCATATGTGCACACACATGCACACACATGCACACACACGCATGCACACACGCAGCCCATTTTGAGTTAGGAGGTGTGGGCAGGTGTCTGCCAACTATGTGTGAGAGAAAGCACAGCTGGAAAACAACGATGTCACCCTCCCAAATGCAGACACAGTTAAAGACAAAACCCAGAGTAGAGGAGAGAGACAGCCTCTTCCTTTCCACTTCAGAGAAGAGCCTTCCGCAGTGTATCTGCATCTCCAGGACCCCGCCGTGGGTCCTACTGCAGGGTGGCTCAGACCAACCAGGAAGTCTCCTGGCTCAGTCCTCTGTGTCACCTTCTCATTCTCTCAGTGGAAAAGGACATTATGAAAACCAGGATGCTTGCAAGTAAAAAAACAAAAACCACAGGAAGAAAGTTTCATAGAGAGATAGCACCCAACTGACTCATAAACATGCTTTCTGTTGATAGTACTTGCCTGCATTTTTTGATTGAAAATTGAGCCCAGGGCCTCCTCACTGAGGTGTGTCCCCAGTCTTTTATTTTATTGTTGTTGTTATTGCTGTTCTCGTTATTGAGACAGATTCTTGTTAAGTCCCTAAGTTGCCCAGACTAGGCTGAAACCTGCGATCCGCCTGTCCTAGCTTCACAGTGCTGAGAGCGTAGGGTGGTGTCACATACCCAGGGAACGTTTGCCTGTTTTTCAAAATGTGTTATTTGATGAGCTTTTTCTCTTTCCGTTATAAAAAAATAGTAAACTTTACATTCTTTTTCTTAAAAAGAACCCTCCAAAGAATTTCAATGTCCTTAAAATCTTCATTTCCAGGACCCACCCCCTGGATTCTCACCTCCCCCGGGTCCCTGGACAAGCAAAGATCTTGAGGATGCTACACTTTGGCCCGGGACGCACTGGGTCCCCAGCCTGGCTTCTGTGTGTCCTGGCACCGAGCGCACAGGTGGGCTCCGCTCTCACACAGCAGGGGCTGCAGGTGGCTGCGAAGGGCGTCCAGGACTCGCTGTCAGAGCGCAGCCTGTTTGTGCAAACACCTGTCAGTGGTGCTCTCGGGCCTCCGCCTCAGCCTGAACTTCCAGGGGTGGCAGCCCAGGCCCCGCTCTCCCTCCTGGGGACGAAGTGACCATCACAGTCAAATCAGGCTGCATCTACCTGTGAGGGTGTACCGCTACGTAGGCCATCACAGCCCTAGACTTGTAAAGCACAGGTGGTTTGGTTATTGCTAAAAATAAGACCCTAACACCAAAATACTTTCTATAATAGTGAATTCCTCTAAACAGTGTGGTACCATCTTAAGAGCCACTGTGAAGAGTTTCAGGAACAGCCTCAGCCAACTTTGCCCCCTCCTTCCAGCAATGAGAAGGGCCCCCAGCCCTGATGGGTAAGTGGAGTCACAATGGGGCTGCCTTTGAATGCCCAGCTCCCCAAACGGCAGAAGGAAATAAATATTAAGTGTAACAAACACTGCTCCCCCTAACTTTTGAGCCTGGCTTCCCTTGAGGCTGGGCCAGTAAACAGAAGCGAGGCAGGGTCAGGCCCTCTCCGGCCCAGCCCAAGGGACACGCGCAGGCTGAGTGTCCTGCCCAACCAGTCAGCAGGGGAGGCCGGTGTCTGGGCATGCGGAGTGCCATCCACTTGGGAACCCTTCCGTGGGCACAGCAGGAACTAAGCCATTTGCTTTGGTTGGGGCTGCCAGGGAGCAGCTGTTCAGATCTGGACTGGTCCCGCCCTCCTCAGACTAGTTCTTCTGACCACTGCCCCAGCCACCCTGCCGCATGTCTTCCCGCATGCAGGAAAACCCCTTCGGATGTTCCTGTAGCAAAGCTGCCTCTCCCAGCCTTGGTTTTTAACCCTCCATGTCCACACCTTGCCTCCCAGGCCTCTCACTGACCTGCAGGGCAGGGGTGGGCCCTGCTTCCTCTTGGTGGGCTTGAGCCTGTCCTCAGCAAGGATCCAGTGTCACTGGACCGGGAGGGCCTGTGACTGTCCTGCCCAGGGACACAGAAAGGGAGGCGGGAAGGGTGCTGGCAAATGCCCTGGAATTGCCATCATCAGTGACAGTGCCAGACTGAGAAATCTTAGAACGGATCCCAGGCTACAGAGCCCACAGCAGCCACAGAAGGCAGGACCAAGGGAACTCAGAAGTGGGCATGAAGCCGGTACTAGGTTTGTAATCCAAGCCAGGTCGGCAACCTCAGCTTTCTCATCTATGAAATGGAGATAACAATAGAACTATTCCACTGGGACATCCTCCAGAGTCTCTGAGTTTATGGGAAGCCTTAGACCCTGAAAGTAGCACATGACTCTTATGGTTAAAGATATTCACCAAGCTCTTCCTTCTGCCCAAGGCATACGTGGTGGTGAGGGTTTGGTACCAATGATGTGTGATATATAGCACCAAAACGAAAACACTTCATTCGGCTTGGAGGCTCCGAGAAGAAGGGGCGGGCCCCAGATAAATTCCACTGGAGCCTGCTGCCTTCAGGAAGAGGTCCCAACCTGCAGCCATCCTCCCCAGCTACTGTTGGTTTCTGATGGAAATGTGTTTACTTTAAAAAATTATTTAATTTTGGTTTTCTGAGGCAGGGTCTCACTATGTAGTTCAGGCTGGACTTGAACTCACTGCGTAGTCCAGGCTGGCTTCAAACTCTCAATGACTCTTCTGCCTCAGCCTCCTAAGTGCTTGGAGGACAGGCAGGTACCCCGCCCCCCGCACACACACACACACAGAAATATGTTTAGGTTAACATCGTAGTCAGTCACAATGATGCACGCCTGTTATCCCACTCAAGGGAGGCGGAGGCAAAAGGATCACAAGTTAGAGATGATGTGGGTAAGTAAATAAAGCCTGGCCTCAAAATAAATGTTTCGAAAGGGGCTGTGGGTATATGCAGCTCAGCCTAGCATGCACAAGGCCCAGAGCTCAATCCCTAACATTGATAGATTGACGGATAGATAGATGGACAGACAGGTGGATGGACAGATAGATAGATGTACATGTATATATATATATTTTTCTTCTTATCTATCAATAAAGTCCTAAATGTACGTAATGTTCATTTTCACTAAATGTCTTGGTATAACAGACTCACATAGAAAGGGTAAAAGTTCATGGACTAACTGGAATTTCCCCTTTCACTGGGGGCCTGGGGCAGGATGTCTCCTTAAATGGGTAGGCAGCTGCTCCTGCGTTCTCTCTGTAGCTTCAGCTTGTCTGACAGCAAGGCAGGGTTAGTGCGTCCTTTTAGGATGGCGAGTGGGGTCACACCGTCACACACTGGCCAAGACCCCAAGGCCTAGACTCCAACACTGCGGTATTCACTGCCTCGCTTTCTTCAATCTGCCAGAACATAGCCAAACCAGGAACGTGCCTACCCACTCTAGCATCCATGTATCCTGCTTTTGATGAACTGGACTAAGCCCCTCTACTCTTCACCTTACCCCTACCAGTAAGAGAATCTGATGGCATTTCACTGCTTGAAAAACCTTGTATTCAATTGGGCCAAGAATGGGCAAAATCAGGTCATGATAGGAGTCCTTACCAGTCCCACCCTCAAAGAAGCAGGAGAGACCCAGAGGTGTGTGGGGACTAGGTCGTGCAAGACACCAAAGAACCTACTTTCCATCTGTGCCCGAGGACTGTACACCTGCTGGGCTGGTGTGCAGGGGATGGTGGTCACTAGGATTTTGTTAAGCGCTAATGTGTTAGGAAGAAGAAGCATCCAGAAACTGCCGCACGGGGCACTGCTGAGTCTAACGTGTACTGAGAGGCATTCCTGGGTTGGCTTGTTTTGAGCTCAGGTTGAGGCTTTGCCCCCTGGGAGCCCCCAGACCTCCCTGCCCGCTCACACAGCCCTCTCATCCTGCTGCAGGAAGGTGACTGGCCTGGGAGAGCCTTGCAGATTGTCAGATCTGGGTGGTTGGTCCATGAGCATTCCTTGTTTGATTCTCTACACTGTGCATGGTGAAATTTCACAATAATTAATACTTTCAAAATGTAAGAAGACCGTTGGTGCTTCCCCCAGCTCCTGGGACACAGAGCAAAGCCACTGCACAGTTCAGAAGAATGGCCGCATAATTTGGGCTATGCTTACACAGGATCTCTAATCTGAAATCTGAGGCATTCCAAACTCCAAGCTGAGTGCCAGCACAATGCCACAAGTGGAAAACTCCATCCCATGAAACAAAACCATTTAAAAATGCTATCTAACTTCCAGTTATGTGACTAAGGTGTCCATGAACCACAAATGGATTTTGAATTTAGATTTGGGTCCCATCCTCAAAATAGCTTATTATGTATATGCAAATGTTCCAAAGTGGAAACAATATCCAAAATCTAAAGCACTTCTGGCCCTAAGCCTTTAAGATTATAGATACCGAATCTGTGCTACACTTTTATGTGGTTTACTTCGCCTAGTTATTCACTATAGACCTGTAAGCTAGGTACCGTTCTACGCTTTGTAGCTGGGGAGCTCTTCATTAAGTGGCATCAGGACTGTCGCTGGCTGCCCAGTTTCATGGTCTGCACTGCACTGTACTCTGCCCCGAGCCTTTGTCTGTGCAGTAATCCCCTGTGGACTCAGTATGAGCAGAGCTAAGACGGGCTGCCATGCATACCCACTGTAACATGGTCTCTGCCAGGAGTCTGAAGGGACAAGGCGGTGACGGTGCCACGACACACACAAGGAAGCTGGCACAGGGGAAAATGGCTGGGCCAAGGCTAGGAAAGGGCAGTGCCCACATCCACACCTACCAATTCACCACAGCATCCAGGATGACCTCCAAAGACTTGCTCCCTTCATACGATTACCTAGACCACCCTTCCCCTCCTCGCATTGAGGGCCCACAAGGAGCCTCCTGGCGGGGTAGTGACGTTCTCCTGCCGTGGTGCACAACCCTGGAGTCAGTGCCAGGGCAGGCTGGGCGTGCATATGCTGTTCTGAGGAGTCAGGGCTGAAGACAGCAGACGTGCCTCTCTCAGTATCCCCGGAATGCACATTTCCTAAGGGCCACGTCTACAAACATGCATTTTACAAGCTCACCAGGTGATTCTTATGAGCACTAAAGTTTGCAAAACATGCCGTAGCTGTTTAAATTGCCTTTCTGAATGGCCGGGGAACCTCTTTGCTCACCATCAAAACATAAAAGTATGTGCATAAGAAAAAGAAAGGAAAGAATTGTGCCAAAAGTAGGAGCAGTGGTTATCTCTGGAGGGCGGGGCTAGAGATGGCTTTTAACTTCATATTATTCTCTATTTCATCTGAAACAGTGTTTGGTACTTGAATCACTCAAAAAACAAAAAAGGCTGCATCTTTTTAGCTTTTAGCTTGCTGTGGATGAAGGAAGCAAGCAGAAGATCAACTGGGAGGGTGTTTGTTAAACCTAGTGTGACAGTCAGTGGGGACAATCACTACGTAGCATCGCTAGACAATTTCTGGGTCCAGAGTCCCTCAGATGTGCCCAGAAAGGCACTCTAGTCGTTTATACATGGGACCATGAGAAACTCTTTTGCAGGCGTGAGTCCAGGTTGAAACACATTTGGACATGCTTGAATTTTCTTGCAATAAAGATGTAAAAATGTGAAGTTGTGGTTGGGTCTCTGCTGCCTCCAAAGGAGTATTTTGATGCTGAGGTCTGGAGGTGAGATGAGGAGCTAAGCTGCCTGACAAGAGAGTCTGTCTTCTCCTTTAACTCAGATGCAAATCCACCATGGGTCCAACTGATCTTTCAAGGGCTTTTCCTGGCACCAAAGCCAGCTTTTACACCCAGGGCACAGGGGCCCGACCCTGGTGCACGAAGCCAGCAGCTCTTACCCATGATCAGGGTTATGACCTGACGGGACTGTGATGGGGCACCCCGAGGGGCCCGTCTAGCCAGCAGAAGTGCTTCCAAGGCTGTCGCTGCAGGCCAGTCAATGTCCATGCTGGCAGCTGGGCCGTGATACAGTGTGGTTGCTGAGGGAGCTTGTGTGATACTCTCTTCCCTGCCAAGGGCACATCTCAGTCACTCCTCCATCTGCTGACCCAGCGCTGCAAGTCCACACTGCTTACCAATGAACCTCCCAGGCCTGGAGGCTCCTTTCAGGATCTGGCTACAGTACTTATTCCCAGAGGTGGTGGAGACTGAAGCAACAGAGCTCTACAAGGCTTGGGATCAAAGCCTTCCTACCTTTGCCCACTGTGGGACAAAGGAGTCAGCCTAGACATGCGAGAGAGCCTCTCCAAAGCCAGGGGTCAGAAGACCACCTGTCCACTGTCTCCTGCAGGGCTGTACTGCTGAATGGCCTTCTAAGTGTACTCCGTGGAAGAAGCCTCTCTTAGTTACTTTTCTCTCATTGCTGGGACAAAATACCCAACACCCAAAGTTAAGTAAAGAAAGGATTATTTAGCTCACAGCCTTTGGAAGTTTCATACCATAATCAGCTGGCTCCAAGGCAGCAGAAGACAGCAAAAGCAACAAGAGCAAAAACAGGGAAGAGCCAACCTCTTTTCCTCCCTTATATGGTAAGCAGGCTACCACCCGCTAGGGCTGGTGCAGCACTCACATGACCTGCTTGCCCTCTTCTGACCCAGAATGAGGATGTTACAAAGTGAGGACCCTGGTCCCCTGCTGAGTTGCTTAAACTTCTAAACTTCCCAAGTTGACTCAATGTATCAACCATTACAATCCACCCCTTGTAAACTTAGCAGCCAGAAACAAACACATGCAGTTTCCAGATACAAACACATGCTTATTCTTATCATTTCACAACTTGAACATTATAACACAGATTTAACAATCCTTAAGAACCAGTATTAAGTCTGTCTACATTATATTAGAACCATAACATTTCACCCCAGCCTCCCAAAGACTCATGCACATTCTCTGATTCAAAAGGCATTTAGTCCATTTCTAAGAGTTGCTGAAGTCTTAAAAGTTTCAATATTGCTGAACAGTTTAAGTCCCAAGTCTCCTACAGATGCAAGGCAAACCCTTAGCTGCAAGCCCCTGTACAAATGAAAACAAAGTTAAACACTTCCAATATTCAATGGCACAAGATAAATATTTTCATTCCAAAAGCTACAAACAGGGGAATACAAAGGGGACCAAAGCAAGTCCAAAATCCAGCAGGTCAAACGTTAAGTCCTGTAGTCCCATGTGTAGCATCCGAGGCAATCTGTGGCAAACTGTGAGCTCCAAAGGGCTCGAGTGACTCCACCCCTGTGGCACTTCCAGTGGTTGTCCCTCCCGTGGTTTCTCTCTTGGGCCTGCTCTGCTCCCTCCTTGCAGTTTTCCTCACATGATCCACATCCCTGACTTATCCAAACTTCTAGGTTCTCCACTGCATCTTGGCCTTTACCTTCACAGCGTCACACACTACCCTCTCAGGGGCACACTGACTGGCCTCCCAGGCCTTCTGAAATCCGAGTGGAAGCCTTCTTAACCCCACAAGTTTTGCACGCTGCATGCACCTAAAACTAGTGCCATGTGGATGATGCCAAGGTCTGCTGCCAGCTGAAGCAGTAGCCAGGCTTCTCTCTGTCTTGGATGTAGGGGTCAAGTGTCTGGATTGCTGGGCACTATGAGGAACAAACCTTCTTTGCTGCCACCATTCTGGAACATGGTGCTCTGTGGCTTTCTCCTCAAAGCAGTCTTTTATTTTTGCAGTTTCAAGGCTACAAAGGGTGGAGATTTGATTCTTCCTGTGATGCTCTCAGGCCATCTTTTATATTCTCCTGTTTGTTCTCAGCAGTTGAGATCTCCTCTGCTCTGTGTTTGCAGTTCACAGTTTTACTGGCGCTTCCTTTGTGGTCAAACTCACATTTTAAATCATATTTCTGGGCTCTTTGCTCTCAATTCTCAACATAGATCTGGCTAAAAGCCCCAAACAATAGCCATGCCATGGCCTCAACATGCAAATGCCTTGAAATTTCTTCTGCGAGATTAATTAGTCTGCTGCCCTTAATCTCAGACTCAGGCAAAGTCTCTGACAAACTTTCTGCCAACCCATAACACACATCATCTGGACTCCAGCAACCAGTGTAGTCCCTTCCAGCAGAAACCTCCCAAGCCTGTTCTTCATCAGCAGGATTGCTATCAGCTTTCTGATTTTCTGGGCTCTGACCAGAATCCCTCATACAGAGCAGTCTAAGGCATTCCAGCACCACTCTTCCAGGCGACATCTCCAAACCTTCACAAACTCTTCCCACAAGCCATTCCCAAAGGCTCTTGTACCACATGGTCAGGAATAGCCACAGCAACAAACCCCACTTCTCTGGTATCAAACTCTGTCTTAGCTACTTTTCTCCCATTGCTAGGACAAAATATCCAACACCCAAAGTTAAGGAAGGCAAAGCCTTCGGAGGTTTCAGTCCATAATAGCTGGCTCCAAGGCAGGTGATACGACTGAAAGGCAGCAGTTCAAGTGACAGAAGACAGCAAAGGCAACAAGAGCAAAAAAGGTGGAGAGTAGGCCTCTTTTCCTCCATTATTTTTTTAAGTAGGCTGTCTGCTTTCAGGTGGGCGCAGCACTCACACCATCTCCCTGGCCTCCTTTTGCACCGAATGAGGATGTTTCCAAAGTGAGGACCCTGGTCCCCTTGCTGAGTTGCTTAGTTAAACTTCTAAACTTCTCAAGTTGACACAGTGTATCAACCATTACAGGGCCTATTTTTCAAACTTAGGTTGTCAGGTTTTCTATTGGAGCCAGTGGTCCAGTAAGGCAACTTTCCAGAACTTCTGATCTCTCTCTCTCTCCCCTGCCCCACTCCTGTTCCCCCTCCCCATGCCTCACCCAGGGACTTGGGGAGGGGAGAAGGCAAACACAAAGACAGGCGGTTCTAGTCCTGGACTCCAACAACCAATGCCATCCTAACCAGACTTCTTGTGTTTCCCTGGGTGACCCCCTCAGATAGACTTTCCCATAGAGAACTCAGAGTTGGGTGCAGGTGACGATCTGAGAAAAGCTGACCAGTGGATAGTGAGACAGGAAAGATCAGAACCCGGGGGTCCTGAGTGCCAGGTTCTGGACTGGACCTGTTGACCCACTGAATGGCCAGAGCCCCTCTCTCCGGCCAGCATTACATAGTAATCATTTCTCCAATCATTGCTAACAAGCATTCCCAGTGTCTTGGAAGAAAACCTATCAAGTTATACAGCAAGATCCTTCTCAGGAAGGAGCTCTGGGTGAGGAATGGCAAATTCATGGATCCATGGTTGGCAACCAATTCATAGGAATCACTGTTTCCTGTGAAGATCTCTTTCTGGCTCAATGTATCATTTAAATTATGTTCCAAGGAAAAGAGCTGCATGGTTTAAAGCCCAAAGAGAGCAATAAAATGGAGCCAGATAAAAGTCTGAAAGAAAAGTGATGCACTCTGGCGTGTTTTTCACCTTGCAAACTGCTAAACAAACAGAACCCGCACAGCCCCAGAAGTGCTTTATTGCACCTCCTCGGTGTGTTTCCTGAAGATGTTTCTCTGCATAGCACAGCCTCCACAATTTAGCTAAAGCTGCAGAGGTAAAAAGCACCAAAGCCATCTGTCCCCACATCTACCTGGGCATTGCATGGCTGTGTTACCTGTGCTTCTGTGTTACCAGTGCTGGCCACCAGCAGGAGGCCATTTCACAAGCAGTTACTGTCCCTGGCCAGGCAGGGCCACGAGTGGCTGTGTTCCAGCAACATGAATGCATTGCTTTATGTGTTGGCTTTCATGAAACATAGTTCATGCTTCAACTTAACACTTGGCATGTCTCATTAATCTACTTGCTCCACAGCCGTTTTTGAAAGAGTTAGATGATGATTGCATCTGAAGCACTGCTAGGCGAGGTCAAGCTACGCCTGCTAGTCAAGAGTGATTCCTCCTGCCATCTGATGGCGGAACCCTAAAGTATTCAAACACTACAATCTTAAGGCTCAAAAAAGATAGTAGAATCCCATTTTCAAGTAGGTCCTGAAAACAGCAGAAACACCATGAGGACACGGTCTAGCGCTGGCGATGTATAGAAAGGAAGATAGTCTGCAGCAGATGGGGCCACCCAGACTCTGCCTGCTGTTTGGTGGGAGAGGGGATCAGGGGTTCTCAGACAAACGCTTCACAAGGTAAGAGGAGAAAGGAATGCCGACTGTCCACAGGGTTCTAATCGGTCCCGTCAATGGCGTCAACATTTTAAGTTCCCAAAGATCTTGTCAGTACTTTGCATTCAAAGTCCTGCTTGAAACCAGCCCACCCCTTTGTAGTCACCTCAAACACTTGTTGGACCCGAGGAGAACAGAAGTTCTCTCACTCTTTACAAGAGTAAATCTAACACCAGATGTTCAGGGTTCACCACCACGGGACTTCACAGGCAAACAGGGAGACTTGGAGCTCTTCACCTCCATTCCACGCACGACCAAGGGTTGGCAGTTTTCCTATAGAAGGTTTGAACATTGGCACGCAAAATGTCATTCCCGTGGAGCTCAGTGGTCCCCAAACTTACCTATGGAAGGATTATTGTGTAGAATTATTTACCCACAACTATTTCACTGTGCTTTGTGGGAGATTAAGTGAGTTTCAAAGGTAAATTTGTTTGGACACACACAATTTGTGCCTTTCGTATTAATGTCAGAACCTAACCTGTATGTATTTGAGAAACTGACCCATCTTGCTCTGTTCTCCCGGGATGCATATACTGCCAGCCTCTGAACTGTCCTTCTTGTATTTTGATCATTTCCATCCTCAGGGACAGAGAAGAACAAAGGAAAAAAGTGGCATGTTTGTAGAATTCTCTTACCCTTAGATTGGGGGTATTTTTTTTTTCAGTCAGTACCTTACATAAATATCTCCAGGTCAAAAAAATGATACATCACCCTACCATTTAAAAAGAAAAACAAAAAGAAAGAAAAGGCACAGCACATGAAATATGTCACAGGCGCCACTCAGTCTGAAGCTAGCCCAAGTTTATCTCTGGTTGTCCACTGGCAGTTTGAACCATTACAGTTCGCTGATAACCAGAAATGAGTAAGCACTACGGCCGTTCAGAATGTCACCCTGAAGCACCAATAAAAAGCTCATAAGTTCCGCGTCAGCAGAGTTCTGTGGCCCGCACGCTGATGAGAGAACGTTTACATTACCCGTCTGCAGGTTACAAATGATTTTGTAATCAGCATCCTCTTACCTAGCTTGACCTGCTTGGCCTGGGAGCCAGAGCAGCTCCAAGCAGCTGCAAGGACTTCCAGCTCCTGGAAACGGACATCTGAGAAGTGAAAATCCCTCGAGCCAGCTTCCTCAAATCTAAGCCCAGCCATATTCAGTTAGAAACTCAGCTGTTGGGGTCTCTGAAGCACTTGGGTTCTGTGTGTCAGGAAAGAGGATTGAGGTGCTGTCTGGCAGTGACGGCCCCCGGGGAACTGGACTGTGGAGAGACAGAGCACCCTGGAACCCAGAGGGCAGCCTCAAGGCAGATGACGCAGAGATCACTGCTGTTTTACGCAGTGACAACTGTGAAAATTTGTAATTAATTTCAAAAGTAAAGGACTAGAATGAGCTCTCTAGATAACTCCTGCCACCTCCTCTCCTGCCGCCCACCCGACCCCAAGCCCCAGCTTGAGTTCATGGGGTCCACCCAGCTGGCCTTCCCAGTAGAGGTCGGGCTTCTGGAGCATGAAATGACCCTGCTGGTCACTCTGGCCTGTGCGCCCAGTAAACAAAAATTAGTGGTGCTTTTTCGTGCTTATGAGGACTGTTTCTTTTTCAAATTTTTGGCATAGTTTGGATAATAAAGTGCAAAAATCTTAAGCGAACTATACTTTCTGTACACATTCATGTAACGGCAGCCAGATGATTATGTAGAACATTTCTGGCACCCTAAAATTCCTATGCCCGATTCACCCCACACGTCCACCTAATTGAAATAAATAGTGCTATGCCCGCTTCTAACACCACAGATTTGCACTATCTGGTTTTGAGTTTTATATAAGTGGATTCACACATGAATAACCCTTATATGTCTGGCTTCTAAACTCTACCTTATACCTGTGGTATTCACTCATATTGGTGTCAGTTGCTGCGATTTCTTTCACCTATGACTTTTTTTTTCTTAATGAATAAGGATTCGTGCTTGGAAAGCCTTCCTGCTTCTTGCCTTATTCTCTCCCCCTGATCTATTCAAATCAATGTGCAAACTTGTCCCCACTGATGGATTTGATAAAGATAGGATTGTCAGTTACAGAGACCATGTGGCCACAGAGAAATAAATCCTCAAAGGCTTCGACGGGGTCCTTTTAAAGTGAGGGCTTGGACTCAGCTCCAAGAACACGAGAAAGTGCAGTAGGCTCCAGGAAGTCTTTTTGGAAATGCCTTCCCTGAAGGAAATTAATCACTGGCGAGAAACCAAATGGGCTGTGGGGCCGGGAGGAAGTTTATAACCAGGTCTTAGATCACGGAGACACCATGCTCTACTCTGGAGGACAGCAACCAGCAGAGGAAAGTGCCGTAGCTGGACGCTGGCTGGGAAATGAGTCGGAAAGTGAACGAGAGGTGCTGAGAGCAAAACAGGAATAGACGCTCCCTGCCCCTGCTGCCGGGAAACGCAGCAGAAGGAAGGAGAAGGCAAACCTGCCCGGCCTGCGGGCCAAGGGGACAGAACGGTGTGCTGCTACCGCGGGAAACTTGACTTGATTTGATTTATTATTATTATTATTATTATTATCATCATTATTATATTTTTGGCATTAAAAACAATGCAGCACTATTAAATGTGCAAATTAGGATACCCTTAACAAGCATGTAACTACCAGGTTGGCCAGTAGATGGCAGGATAAGACAACCTATTCTCTTCTGCACAGCCCTGCCTGGCTGGTTAAATGCCGAGACACAGGGAATGCCAGAGACAGTGACTTCATCGGCAGAGGCAAATCTCTGTTACTACTCCAACAGTCCAGGAGCCGAAAGTCCTGTAGGAATTACATTTCCATTTCTCTACTTTTTTCCTTTCCTCTCTTAACCTTAGTCTAAAAATAGATGTTAGAAGTCAGGAAAGATCTACTAAGCTACAAAAGCACTATGGTTTGAGATGTGCTGCTTTTCGAACTACAGAATACAAAGTTAAGGAATTAGATTTATGAGAAGCTATCTTTTGTTACCAGAAACCCCCACTCGCTAAGGTGCGGCCTTTGCTGTATCATCAGAAAAGACTTTTTTCTCCTGTGTCCTCAGGGTTGGGTTGGATACTAGAACATTCAACTACCCCTGGTGCAGAATCTCTGCCTCATACCCATCAAGACCAACCCTTATTTACTCTGTGGTCTTTTTCATGGAGAACTGCCTAGATATCAAATGATTTCGACAAATTCCTATAGCTTCTCTTCTCTTCCTTTGTGACAGGAGCTAACACAAAGGAGAAACTCCCATGAATTGGAGATTACATACTTAGTTGCTACACTGTGCAGTTTAGACCCTAAAGCCTGTTAATTTCTGTCTCTCCATTTCTCAGGCTCCTTGCCCAGTGAGAACCAGGACCGTGTGTTTTTGTTTATGTTGTTGCCATTGCCCCCTGCACTGAGCATGTCCTGTGGCTGGCCCTGTGAGGAGCAGTGTGCATTCTTTTTCAATTCCACAGCTCAGTGAGGGGTATTATTATAATTGTCCCACTTTACAGATTCTAAAAATAAGGCTTAACAAGGTTCAAACTGGTTGCACTTACAGAACTGTGGAGTCTTCTTGTGATGACGGTGGTGGTATCAGGAACAGTCTAACTCTGTATAAGAGGGGCTTGGGCCCTCACCCAACACGGCAGCCCATCTGTGCTTCAAGCGGGCACCCCTGTGTGGTTTGGTCAATGTACCAGGGGTAGAGAACTGTCTGTGTCATGCAGGGCATGTCCCAGCTGTGTGATTCTTTCCCAAAAGCCCTGCTGCCAAGGCTGTGAAAAGCAGTTACCCACTTCTGAGCTGACCATCCAGCATTTCAACCTCAACAGCTCCCAGAGAGGGATAAGGAAAGGGAGACCATTCCACAAAACATGTGGTCGAATTAAATATTTGGACCTTAAATACAGTCCGTCACTTAAGATCTCGGCGCGAGGCTGAAATGTTAGAACTCTTTGAGGTACCGGCGTGCTCTGCTGTTTCCATTCTCAAGACGCCCACACCTCCTTCCCCTGGCCCTTCCTTCTCCCTTCCCTCACTCCTCGCCTCTTCAGGGCATTTACTGAGCAAACCTCTGGATGTTCCCTGCAGTGACAGGGACACAGCTGCCCTCTGCATTGTGAGAACTCGATGCAGTGTTTTACACACGGCTCACTGAGAGGCCAGTTTGCTTCAGGGTCTCCAGCCCCGGAGGCCAGAGGATCAGAGGACCATCCTTCTCTCTCCCTCTGCCTGTCGCCTTGTCACGGAAGTGAGCTTGCCTGGAAAGCCAGTTCACAGGGCCTGTCAAGCCTTCTGAGGCTCTGAATTTACATTTCATTATCAATCACTGTAGCAGGGAAGATGCTAATTTGAGCAACAGGCCAGGTGCTACCACGGCTTCCAGAAGTGCAAGTGGTAGAAGGGGCATTTTGCCTTTGTGTACTAATAACTTCTCACATAAATGCATGCTTTGTCTGAGACTTGTTTTCTTTTAGACAATGGCATCCCATCAAGCAAAACTTTAACATTCGACTTCAGTTAAACATAAAGTCTTTTACAATTTAAGCATTTTGTGTCCAATTCAAGAAAGCACACTCCTCACTATGAAAAAATTGTTAAGCATTTTTGCATAAACAGATTTTACTTCTTCCCATTTAGATTTTTCATTCTCATAAAACTATTTGTAGTAAGAAGCGATACTGAGACCTTATTTCAAATTTAAAATAGGTAACTGATTTCTCCAAATTTGTGCAGTTCATTTTCTCCATTGATTTGTCCTGTGCATGCATTGAATGGTCACGGGTCTTCCTCTGAGCTCTCTCCTTTGCTCACTGCTTATTTCTGTCTGTTCACAGGCTGTTTTCATACCCTTCCCTTCCCCCAGTCATGAAGCAAGTCCACATCCTGAGCCCCTCTGGCTCTCTCGTAGTCCCCGAGAGCCGCCTCTACTGGGGAATCCAATGCCTGGTCCTGCTGGGCCCTGCCCAGGCCCTCCTCCCTGCTCTTCTGTTCAGCCTCTCTGATCTTATGCGTTCTCAGAACTCTAAACTTCTCCAGCCCAGATCCTTCTGCTAAGTTCTACAATCCCACAGGTACCTCCTGGGGAGGGTCATAGTCGCCATGGACTCCGCATGAGTCTCACAAGAGCTCATGGCCCTGCCCGGAGCCTGGCCCCTGCTCCATCATTCCAGTGCTCCCGAGCTGGAGCCCGAGTGTCCCCCTCGCATCCCCCAACCCTTGCCTCCCCCAGGACCAGTCAGCACAGGAGTCTCCATCTCGCTCCGCCAAGATCTCTGGCTCTTCCCACTTCATTCCCACGCCATGGCTCTTGGGCAAGCACTTCCCTGGGTGGTCCTCATTAACACCCTGCAGGCCTGTCTGGCTACCAGTCTCAGCTCTCTACACCGACATCCCTCTCCCTCCACTGAGACCAGTGGCAGTGCTTGCCTACCTGATCGTGCCCACCCACCTGGGACCATACACAGAAGGCAGCAGGGCAGGGACACTGACTGGCATGAAACAGACCTAGGGCTGTCATTTGCTAGCCTTGGGCATATCGGTTAACTTTTCTGAGCCTCAGTTTCACCATCTGAAAAATAGGTATAAGCACTTCAACTGTAGCCTTTGCTAGAATGTAACCGAAATTCATTTGTACCAGATTAAGCTAAAGAAAAGGTAGTTTCTTAAGCAGATTCCCGGAATGTCACGAAATCCAAGGAGCATTGAATCAAAGAGTCACCAGCAGTCTACAACGCTAGCTCAGGGGGACGAGGGGCAATGAAAGGAAACACAAACAGCAGGATTATTATGACAGTGCCTGGCCCACCCTGAGGGTCCGCTGGCTGTCAGCTGTTATTATGTGTAAGCTACTTGCACTGACCCCAGTGTCTCTATCTGCAAATCTACGGCTTTAAAGAGAGCTCAAAAGAGATTTCGCCACATTTGAGAACTTTGTATCTGCCCTGTTAGCATCCTGAGGATTTCTAATTAGACAGTGGAATTTTCCAGGCATACTGAGGGATTCGGTCTATCCCATTTGTTTAATTTTCCCAGCCAGAGCCTCGTATCTTTCTCATTTGCCCTGCAGCAGGAGCAGAGGCACAGTGACGGGTGTCCTCCTCTGCTCCTTCCTGTGGCCGTGGAGTGCCACAGCGATGACGGGAAACCGGGGCCCCGTCCTTCTCATCCGCCGCCTCCCATCAGGGGACCCTTGCTGTTCCTTTGCGTGCAACCAAACCCTCAGCTCTGCGTGCCAGTTTTCCAGGGATTTCAGGGCCACCTACCCACCTACCACACACACACACACACACACACAGAGTCACATGGCCACATGCCATCAGTCTCAGTCACACCAACAGATGCACTGCAAGGCGTTTCCTGCAGAGCAGTGAAACTTGAAGCATCCAACTCTATCTAATGGCTTCCCAACTGCGTCACAGTAGTGATACGACCTACAGCACGTTGTGTAACCCTGCGCTTTCCTCTTGGTTTATCTTATTTGGTAAAATACACATTACGTAAAAGTTGCATGCTGTTAAGTATACATTTCAGTGGAGTGAAGTACATTTACATTACTGTGCACCATTACCGCTGCTCATTTCCAGAACTTCACGTTGCAAAACTAAAACTCTAGATTCATAGGCAGTGGCCCCTCCTTCCCTCCCCGTCAGTCCCTGAGAACCACCATTCTCTATGAATCTGACTACTCTAAATACTTTATTTTATATAAGTTGAATCAAGCAGCATTTGTCCTTTTGTGATTAGTTTATTTCACACAGGGCAGGGGATACAGCTCAGCAGCACAGTGTCTGCCTGGCAAACATGAGGTCCTGAGCTCGATTTCCAGTACCAAAAAAATAAAATAAAGTAAAACAAAATAAAATAAAAATAACAAATTAAATAACTCACTTAGAACAATGTCCTTGAGACCTGTTCATGCTGCAGTCTGTGCCTGGATTTCCCTCCTTTTTAACGATCACGTTTTGCTTATCCACTTATCTGCTGGGTGATGCTCCGGTTGCTGCCACATTTTAGCTCTTGTGACTAATGCTGCTGGGGGTGTGGATGTACTAATATTTCTCTGAGACCCTGCTTGAGATTCTTTTGGTATATTCAGAGAAGTGGGATCCCTGGGCCACATGGGTCTGCCACACCGATTACCACAGCAGTACAGCGGTTTACCTTCTCACCGACAGAGCACAGTGGTTCCATTTTCTCTATCTCCTTGCTGGGACTTGCTATCTTTTTTCATAGTAGCAATCCCAGTGAGTGTGAGGTGGTATCTCACTGTAGTTTTGAATTGCATCCAGTGATGATTCGTGATTTGGGGGTTTTGTGGGGGACAGTTGCTCATATTAGGGATCAAACTCAGGGCCTTGTGCATGCTAGGCAAGCACTTTACCAGTGAGCTACATCCCCAGCCCAATTTGTGATGTTCCACATATTTTTGTGTGCTTATTGACTCTCTTCTTTTGAACAATGTCTACATAAGTGCTTTGTCAATTTTCTAGCTAAGCTTCCTGGCTTTTAGGTTTTTGCTTTTGGTGTTCTCTATATATTCTAGTTATCAATTCCTTATCAGATATATGATTTATGAGTATTTTCTCCCATTCTGGGAGTTGCCTTTTTATTCTGTTCATGGAGTCATCTGATGCACAGAAGTTATTAACTTCCATGAAGTTCAATTTGCCTATTTTTTATCTTGTGCCTTCAGTGACATATTCAAGAAATAACGGCCAACTGTGAGCCAGCAGCAGTCATGGGCCAGATCAACCCCTTCCCATGAACCAGCAGCAGCCACGTGAGCCAGGAGGAGAACCAAGAAGAAGCTAAGCCCTTCCTATGAGCCAGCCAGCACACAGGCTAGGAGACAAGAAATGTGGATCCTACCCACCACTGACCCCCTGCCACGAAACTGGCTGATTTGGAGAATCACAGGCTGAGATAATAGCTACTGATGTTAAATTAAAAACTTAATGCTTGCATTGTTTCATTGACTTTGTTGTCCTCAATCTGGTAGTCTGAGTATCTGTTTAGGGGATAACAACATGCAATATAGAAACCATGGAAGATTTCCTTCTGACAGTGGTAGCCATTGTTAATTCCCTATCATCTTATTTTAGAGTCTGGCATCATTTTCAGTTTTTATTATGTTTTGTTTTGTTTGATTTTATTATATCTGATGGCATGGGCAGCTTTTTTGAAGGTAACAAGTTGTATTATAGTAGCCATTCTTGATTTCCTGTTACCTGGTTTTGAAGTCCTGTATCGCTTTCATTGTCTTGTCTTGATTGGTCTTATTCTGTTCTGTTTTGTTTGATCTTATTATGTCTGATGGTGGGCAGCTATTTTGCAGAAAACAACAGATATTATGGTAGCCATTGTTGATTTCCTATTATTTTGTTTTGAAGTCCTGTACCACTTGCACACTTTTGTTTTGACTGGCTTTATTCTGTTTGGTTTTAAAATTTAAAAAAAGAGGAAATATTGGCCAAATCTACTATCATGAAGGTTTTGTCCTACCTACATTTTCTTTGAAGAACTTTCCAGTATTAACTCTTATGGTTAGGTCTTTGATTCATTTTGAATTAATTTCTACATACGGTGACAGGTAAAGGTCCAACTTTGTTCTTTGCTTGTAGAGATCCAGTTTTCCCAGCACCATCTGTTGAAAACACTCCTTTTCCTCTTCAGCCGCCCTGTGATCCAGACAAGAAGCAGAGCAAGGGCTGGGGCTGGGTACCTCTACCTGCCTCTTCTCACTGCAGAATTTTGGGACAGACTTCTCCTCCCAGTGGCAAACTGGGTTATGTGTTTGCTGAAGTTTTTCATGACAACTGTTGAGAGGAGGTTTTCCTTCAGAGTTTTCATCCCAGACCCAGCTCTTTTCACATGGATGGTGAACATCCTGTTGTCAGCCACAAACTTCTGAGTTTTCAAGAGGCCTTGTTGCTTTGAAGAAGGGAGTAATGTCATGGCGTTCTCCGCTCAGCAACCTGAGGAAGAAACTCTCAGCCGTTGGGCTGCAAAAAGGAACTACTTGAATCTCCCCTTGGCCCGCACTGAGGTTCTATCTTGTCTTGTACACCTCTGCTCAGTCACTTTGCTTTCTTTGTTGATGGAACATACAGTAGCACGTTAAGAGGGTTTTTTGTTTTTTGAGGGTTTTTTTATGTTAAAAATCACATGATAACAGAGCTTCAGTTTTCCCCTTAAATAAACAAAACAGCTCCCCCACCCAAAAAAAAAGAAAGAAAAAAGAAAACACTCCTTTTCCTACTAAATGATCTTTTCACCCTTGTTAAATCACTGGATCACATATGAAGGTTTATCTCTGGGCTATTTTATTCTACTGGTCTGTTTGGTTTTTTTCTACCAATACCACACAGTTGTGATTGCCTTAGCTCTGTAGGAAGGTCTGAAATTAAGAAGTATGGGTTTTAACATTTTCAAGATTGCATTGACTCTGTTACATCTTAAATCTTAATTTTACCACCTATAAAATGGCAATTATACTTGTAACTCTATTACTAAAGTGTGTGTATGTGTGTGTGGGGGGTGTGTGTGTGTGTGTGTTGGATGAAGTAAGATATTTAAAACACTGTGCTTTGTCTATATTATTAAATATTTAATATTAACATTAAAATTTCCATTAATATAAAATGATATAAAAAGCTTTAATGACATATTGCCTTTTCCAAATTAACAACTATGATATATGTTTCCTGATGCCCATGTCTTCAGAAAGACTCCACTGGTCTCCCAGCATTTATTGGTCCTGTCAAGGTTGTCAAGATACATAATAATTATGCCCTGGAGTGAGATACTAAGTGTCTCTCATTTGGGGGAATTGTGCATGTGCGTGTATGTGTGTGTATTTGAAATTAGCACAATAACTACCTTGGGGTCTTTGAGTACAAAAGAGACAGAGTTAGGTTCAAATGGTGCATCTGAAACACCTTCGCCCGGTGCCTTGCACAGGGTAAGTGCTGATTAGAGGATCCCTGCCTGTCTCTCCTTTTCCCCTTCTTCCTCTCATTCCTGCTACAGAGAGATTATTTTTTGGTTTTTCTGTTTCAAAAACACACCTACCATGGTCTCTCACACAAGCTATTTCTTTAAAGAAACAAGAATCACCATCCCCAAACTGGGACAAAGTACCAGCTCCACCCTGGAGGGAGGGCCGAGTCCAGAAGGGTTTGAGAAGCCGACCTCAGTGTCGGATGGCCGCCATGCAATATCTCAGATTGGCACGGGATGAGTGGGACGCTCTATGGGTAAACACGCTGTACCCCAGAGGTTCATGTGTGGACTTCCTCATGCATGTACTCAGCAAGAGCTCTTTGCTGAGGATGGCCGCCCATGTTTGTGCCCACCAGAACTCCCTCCCTCATGGAAAGACAGGTTCCTACAAAAAGTAATGAGTTTCAGGTTAGTAACATAAATCTATGAACCCAGTGGAGATGGATCTAACACCAAACTCTATCTGTTTCTGTTTCTTCAGCTTCTTTCAGAAGGAAACCTCAGAAGCAGACAAACATGTCTGTGATGAAATCCAAGTGATCAAGCAACCCACAAGTTTGCCAGGCACAAGGCTACCGTGTGAGGACCCCAGGACAAGCTGCCAGGTATTTGGGAAAGCATGAGGGGTGGGCATGTGGTCAGCTGTGACACGACTCCCAGGCACGTGCCTACATCAGTGTCTGCTCCCCAGACACGTGAGAGGGAAAACAACACCCTACATATCAGTCAGAACTCACGATCAAGGCCTCAAGCTCGAGATCCTTCATATGTCCTCTTCGTGTTTCTCACCTAAGTTTTCCTCTCTGGGAAATAGCACATGGTTGCGGCTTTTGGAAACAAATCTCCTGATTCTGACATGAAAGGACGTGTCTTGGGTCTTGCTTCATTTCAAAGGTGAAGTCAATAAACATCAGTGATAAGTGCAACTTGCGCTGGAATAATGCTCCCCAGGGCCCTCTCTAATTATTGGCTGTTATATTTTGTGCCTTGAAGAAATGAACAGAGTTGTTCTGTTAAATTAATGCAAACACTCTCCTAAGGATGAGATCATTAACAGATTAACTTCTATAATATTCCATAACACAAACTTTCTGTAATATTCCAAAACACAAGACTTTGAAAAAAAAACTTCAGTTCATTAAAAAAAAAAAAACTTCAAATTTTAAAACACTGTGTCAAATTTCCACATCATAGAGATTTTTTCTCTTGCTCCTGGGAGCTTGATGTCCTTGTGCACCTGTGGTAGGGTCATTGTTCCCAAAGGGTGACTTCACGTGCTTCCAGCACCAGAACTTGCCCAAGAAGGAGACTAGAAAACAGAAAGCCAGGGGGAAGTTCATTTAAAAAGAACTGCCTGCAAGTATTTATTAAAACCAGGGCTTTCTGTTATTTTAAATTTGAAGGGGGAAAAGATGTTTACAGTCTCTATAGAGTCCTCTGTTTCTTATCAAGTGCCTCAAAATATAATTCTGATGTCTCAAATGCCTTGGCATATCAAAATTCTCAGAGATACAACTTTTTACTTACCAGGTAGAAAATAATGTCTATAAATTATTCAGAGATTTGGAAGAGATATGAAGACTATGTGCTTATGACAAGGTGGGGAAACCAAAATGTACTGCATTGTACATAAAGCACACAGTCACACATGCAGCCCACTGCCACTCAGAAGGTACTTGTTACATATTCTGAGCTAGGCCTATTTTACATCCTTGGTCATCTCCTTGGTCTAAAGGATGGTAAACTAATTCCATGAGCCTTCAGAAAGTTTAGAGAAGCCTATGAAAGTGATAGAATACTAAATCTAACCCTGGTCATTGCTACTCCCATGGCAGCTTTCCCCCAAGGGGGCTTCACATGCGATTCATCCAACCACACCACGCATGAGGGAAGCCATAAGCCACACAGCCACAAAGAGCACAAACCCATCCAGGAATCTGGATCGCAGTCATTCTGCCTTTAAGAAGACAGCATGTCCCCTTCCAGTGCCTTGGTTATTTTTCTTAGACTCTAAATTGCTGAGTCTGGGTCCAAGTCTCCATTGGGATAAAAAGAATGGGAGGACGCATGGGAGTTGGCATGTACGATGGGTTGTCTTAGGTGTCAGCTTGACACCTAAGATAAGGATAAAGGTCGGATAAAGGATGAGCTAAGCACTGTAAAGCATTGTTTGAGGTGTATCTGTGAAAGGTATTCTTGGAGTACCTCTGCCTGGGAGTCTGAGTGGGTGGGGTGAAGAGCCCATCATCCAATCAGCTGAAGACCTGGGTAAAACAAAAACAGAAAAAGAAATTCATTCTCTCTCCTGGGACTGGAATCATGCTCCTCTTCACACGTTGCAAATCAGAATTCCAGGGCCCATAGCACTGGGACTCCAGGACTTAGACCGATGGCTCCCCAGGTTCTCAGACCTTCAGCCTGAGACAGAGAATTGCACCTTGGCTTCCTGGTTCAAAAAGTGATTCACCTTGAACTGAGCCAGACTGCTGGCATCAGCGTAGATGTAGATGGCCTGTCCCAGGGCTTCTCAGCCTTCGTGGGCACGTGAGCCAGTTCGCCGATGGTGTAACTAGCTGAGATGGGCTCCTGATCCACTGTGACTCGTGTCCTTACAAGAAGGGAAAGTCTGAGCACAGGTCCAGAGGGAGGCACAGGGAGAAGTCTGTGTGAACATGACGAAACCCATCTCCATGCCAAGGAGAGAGACCTGAAACAGAGCCTCCCCTCACACCCCTCCTCTGAAGGGATCAAACCTGCCGACACCACGTTCCCATCCTTCCAGCCCCTGGAACTGTGAGATAATACATAGCTCTTGTTTGCATCCAGTCTGTTGCTGCAGGCAGAGACTCCTCGGAGGAAGTAAATTAGGCTGTGACCTGAACAAGGTGTAACCAGGAAGAAGAAAGAGAGCAGTGTGTGCCCAAGCGAAGATGAGGCGCCTAAGCCACTGGGACATCAATTTGGTTTCAGTCTACGGTTAAACCCAGGAAGGGGCATGGTCAGGACTGTCTTTGGGTTTGGAGTTCGGCAAGGCATGATAAAGACCATGCTTGCTTCTTTCAGCAGAAAGGAATCTAAAACAGGTTAATTACCTGCTTAAAAACATTTGAACTGCTTGGAGCAGCAGGCTGTGGACTCAGCTTCTAGAGAGGATTCGTAGAACACCAGCTCAGAACGCATCTTCCAAGGCAGCCATCATCCTGCGGCTTCCGCGGAGTTTGGGACATACCACGGAGGCGACGATTTGGCCTTGAAAGGCTGTAGCTACAACCGTAGCTGCAGAGCTCAATGGGCCTGTTAGACCCACACCTCTAGAAATTCAGCGGATGGACCCACACCTGCTAGATCTAGATAAAGTAACGTTGCTAGACACACACAACGGCGAGAAGTGATGCCTTGTCCGGATGTCTCCTCTTTCCCCTCCCCCTCCCCCTCCCCTCCCCCTCCCCACTTTCCAGTAATTCACACTGACCACAAGTACATCTGACTTCACAGAGCCAACAGGAAACCCACACCTGGAGTGGAGTGGAGGAAACTCAAGCCTCTGGTTTTCCAGCTTCTGTACCTTTCTCTTCTGCAGAAGCTGGGAAGCAGAAGGCTGGATTCCCAACCAAGTCAAGGTTGGAGCAGACGTTGACTATGCCAAAGCCCTGCGTCCCCTTTGAATGATCACTCAGATTGCTGGCTGGAGGATGGATGAGGGGAGGCAGAAGGAGAGGAGGGAGACCGGGTGAAGGACAGCAGTGAGGTCCAGGGAGGAGACGGCGCTGGATCAGGTCAGCGGAGTACAGGTGGGCTGAGGCAGGAGATGTAAGCTTCCATTCTGAAGCGACTTCCAAAGACCTTGCTCTGGTCTGTGAGCCCCGGGAGGCCCGGCTCCTGCCTTCCTCTCCAGCCCCACCCCCTCTTCTGAATGAGCTCTCTGTACCAGCCCTGTCTCCCCTCTTCCCGTTACCTAGCACAAGCTTCTTCCTACCCCGGGGCCTTCGCTCCGGTTACCGTCCTCGCTGGGGCCGCACTTCCCTGAGACTGGTTTCTCTTCTATCAAATCCCAGGTTAAACACTACGTCCTCTGGGAGGCCTCCTCTGCCCATTAAAGTGACCTGCCAGCCAGTCCACATACCAGATTGCCTGGGTTTTTAAAAGCAGCGACAACTAAGTGATATTTTCATGTTTGTTTGCCCTCCAAGGAGAGGAGGGCAAACATATGCTTGTTCATGACTGTATCTTCTGAGCCTAGGATAGCGCCCGGCACACAGCAGGCACGCAGTAAACATTCGCAGATGGCTCTAGGATGTGGGAGGGAACGGATGAGGTGCCAGAGGTGACATTCAAGTTGGCTGGCTGGACAGCTATGTGGATGATGTCACAGAGATCGGAGGGAGTCTGGGGACACAGTGTTTGGGGAGGAAAGGAAGAAGGAATTAAAGTTTTTGACATTTCAAGTTTGAAGAGTCTATGTGGCAGTCAGAACGTTGGGGCCCAAGAGGTCCCGTGCTACTCCCCAGGACCTGGGAAAATGTTGCCTTCCATGGCAGAGGGGACTTGGCTGACATGAGCAAGCGAAGGCCCCTCGGATCGGGATTATCCAGGTGAGCCCAGCGTAGTCGCAAGATCTTTATCAGAGGGAGCCAGGAAACTCAGAGATAGGAGGTGTACAGGGAGCAGAAGTTGGAATGACTCGAGGAAGTATCCAAGAGTCAGTGGGTGCAGGCACTACCAGAAACTGGAAAAAGTTTTAGATTCTTCCCGCTAGAGCCCCCAGAAGGGACCGGCCAGCTGACAGCTTAACTGTGGGGCTTCTGACCTCCAGAAGTGTGCAATAATAATGCATTGGTTTTATTTGTACGTGGGGGGGGGGTGGGGTACTGAAAAGAGAGTCCAGAGCCTTTGCACTGACCTACATCCTCAAGTCTTTTTTAATTTTTTTTTTTTATTGTGAGACAGAGACCATGATGTATGCTGCTAAATTTATGATCTTTTTTTACAGTATCAACAGGAAACTAGTATAGCCCATGACATATTCCATGTGGAGATGTCACATAGACAGTAAATAAGTGTCTGCATCTCTGATTATTTGTTAGGAGTAGAATAATCAAAGGTAAGACTTTTTAAGACCTCATATGTATCAATAACTTGCTTTATAGTCATATTGTACCAGTTAGTTCCATTGTTAAAGGCACGTGAGAAAACCAACTCACTACACCCACATTGTGATCAGTTATTTGTATATTTTGTGCCTTCAGATTTGAGAATCAAATAACGTTATCATTTATTTGCTTGCCTTTCTTTACTACTGAGATAAAACATTTCTTCGATCTTTATTCAGTTATTTCCTCCTTTGTAAATTATCTGTTTCATCTTGTATCAGTTAAGATGACTTCATTCCAAGTAACTGAAAGTGACTTAAATAAGAAGTGTGCTATTAAATCTCAGGCCACAGTCTGGAGGCAGGTCTGACTTCGGGCTCTGGTCAGTTTCTTGGTGATTTTCTTTGTGTCCCTCTCATGAGCACAGCCTGCTGCAGCCTCTGAGCACTGGCCTCTGAGCACTGGCCTCTCGCTCAGTCCTCTACAAGGGCAGGAAGGAAAGAGAGAGGAGTTTTCTCCGGGCTCCACTCTCCCGTGTTTTAGTGGACGGCACTGGCACGCACACGGCTCCCAGGGGACGCACGCCTGTACAGGAGCAGCAAGGGAGGCTGGAAGGATGACCTCCTGGCCTTTCTTGGCCTATTTTGGGAAAACCTTTCCCAGTCAGGTAGAGGGGTTCCCACACATCCTGGACACGTGCCCTGCCACGGTCTTAGCATTTTTCTTGTCTATTTGCATGAGTTTTAGAGGAAGAATAGCAACATTTTCTCTGTCATTGTGTGGCAAATATTGCTCCATGGTCTGCTTTTTGACTTTGGTTTATGCTCATTGCTGTCTTTTAAGCTTCTACTGGAAGAATGAATCCTTAAGACTGTAATGACAAACTTTTTAGAGCTTTCAGTAATACAAACAGCCCGCTTGGCACATGAGCCATAGATTCACCACCACTGTCTTAAGACATTGAAGTAAGATCGAGGGCCACCTTCTCCTCTCAGAAATCATCAGGAAGAGTCCACTCCAACTGGCCAGCAGTACAGGGACTGGCACCGCATTATACTGTACTGTACTACCCTCTAGTCTACTGTCCTACACTATACAATCCAGCCCCGCAGTAATAGCACTTACTCCTCAGGTCCTCAGGGGGCCTGAACTCAGAAGATCACAGGTCAGGTCTCGAACAGAGAGAACAGGGGTGCTGAAATGGCTGTGTCCTGCAGAAGAAAGATGAAGTAACAGAAGACAGGGTGCTCGTCCCTCCTGCCATCTTCTCTGCACCCCATTGCCAGTAACTTCAGCCCGCAGCTATGGCACAGATCTTTCACACACGTTGATTCTGCCGCAGAAGCATCTGAAGGTCCTTCGTGTACATCTGGCACCTTCCGAGCCTGGAAGCTGGTTGGGAATGAGGCTCATACCATTTTCTCTGGGGTTTCTCAGGCACTTTGCTTTTATGAGGCATTTCTACTGTGTCACCTTTGCCACTGCAACAAAATCTCATTGTCAAACACATTGCAATCTTTCAGGTCTCTTGTGGATATCATGGCTTCAGTTAGGCTCTCAGGGCTACAGATAGGCTATCCCGGCCTAGCCCACACCTAATTTACTTCCTCCCAGGCCGGATGACTCCCGTGCCCTCTCAGAACTGCTTCGGAGCCAAAACCCAGGCTTTGACATCCACTCCTGCTGCCTGGGCCTCACGCAGCACACAGGTGTCTTCTCTGCATCAGTCATGACTGGCCTGTCTGCACTCTGAGTGTTTGGAATCCCAGAATGTTGGATGTCTGTCCAGTGTATGTCAGATTTAAATCAAAAATCATTTCCAATCCCTCCTATATGGGGTATGCTATGTCCCCCCAAGTCCTCACATACTTTTGATGGGGCTAAGTCTGGCACTTGCTTGTATTCGGTTTGTTGTACCCGCCCAGGGGTGGAGCCAACATACAGTGTAAGGGAAGGCGGGTCTTCCTCTTGTTTGCTTGCTCTTCCACCTCTCTCTCTCACCAGCGCACCTTGTGGCTTGCAGCCACCATGAACTGTAGCCCTGCCACCCCATGCAGACTTGGAGCCAACTAATGGACTGAAATTCCCGAGAAATTGTAAGAATAAACCTTTCTTTCCCTAATTTTGGGCATCAGGTATTTTGTCTCGGCAATGAGCGAAAAGTAACCAAGACACCTCCACTTCTAAACATATGATTCCCCAGGTCCACTGATGTGAGTGGTTATAAATTTTTACTTTTTGCTTTTAAACTGCTACCTAAAAACAAAAACTGTATGTATTAATGAGGTGTGATGTTATATTTCAGTACCTTTACATATAACATAATGTTTATATCAGGTTAAACTTTTTTTTTTTTTTGCAGCACGGGGATTGAACTCACAACCTCGCACCTGCCAGGCAGGTGCTTAAGCCACTGATCCAAACTCCCAGCCCTGGTTTTTTGAGGCAGGGTCACACTGTGTAGCTCAGGCCTGCCTGGAGCTCGCGTTGTAGCCCAAGCCGGCCTTGAACTCACAATGCTTCTCCTACCTCAGCCTCCTGAGTGGTGGGATTAAAGGTGTGCGCCACCACGCCTGGCTCAGGTTAAACATATTTATCTCCTCAAACATTTACCATTTCTTCATGGTGAAAATGTTCAAGAATCTTTTCTTCCAGCCTTTAGCAATGTGTAGTACATTATTTTTATCTGTCATCAGTCTACTGTACAACAGCACACAGAATTCTTGCTCCTCACTAACTGTAGCTCGGTGATCAATGTTACCCCAAGGTGGTGATAATGTTTTGAGGGATGCATACAAAGAGCATTTTTGAGGCCCCTAAGTAGAGTCTTTGACATCATGTAAAAGGTGCTTTCATTAAGGCAAGGTTGCTTGTAGTTAGGTCTTCTGTTAATTTTCCCGGGAAGTGTTTAACAATAATGAATTGCAAAAGAACAATGAATTTAACACTGTTATTTAGAAGGCAAAGCCTCACAGATAACTCCAGCCCCTTACTTTAACCAACCCCTCCCCCAGAATTCTCAAACCAAGGACCCAGTGGTCTGATGGCCCCCACTAAACGAATGTGCCCAGGTCATCCCCTCAGCAGGGCCTGCCTGGAGAAGCAGCCACCGCTAAGGCCGTGCCTTGAATGTGCTCCCCCACAGTCCCTGCATTGAAAACTGGGTCCCCAGTGTGACAGTTCCGGGAGGAGCCTGGTGGAGGGGTTGGGGTCCTGAAGAATCCACCCTCACCAACCGCTTGAGGCTGCGAGTTCCGTCTCCTGGTCTTGCTCATCCTTTCACCTTCCGACGTGGGAGGATGCAGCACAAAAGCCCTCATCACACGCCAGGCCCTTCATCTCGGACTTCCCGGTCTCCAGAGCTGTGAGAGACGACTGTTCCTTCCCTATAAATCACTCCGTCTTAGGTGTTTGCTATGTCAGCACAATTTGGCAGACTAAGGCATTCACCAAAACCCACCCCTTCCCTCTCACTCCACCTTTTAATCAAACCAGTCACCAAACTTTTTTTTATAAATACCATTAGCATACTTCACAGATCTAGAGAAAATATTCCTAAAATTCATGGCGAACCAGAAGAGACCCAGAATAGCAAAGGCAATTCTGGGCAACAAAGGCAAAGCAGGAGGCATCACAATCCCAGACTTGAAATTATACTACCAAGCTACTGTGATAAAATTAGCAGGGCACTGGCAAAAAAACAAACCAAACCAAACAAAAACAGACCTGAGGATCAATGGAATAGAATAGAAGATGCAGGCACAGCTACAAAGGCTCTCGGCCACCTTATCTCTGACAAAGTGGTCAAACACCTTCACTGGAAGACACACAGCCTCTTTAATAAGTAGTGCTGGAAAAACTGACTTTCCACATGCTGAAGACTAAAACTAGACCCATGCCTATCACCAGAAGTCGAAATGGACCAAAGATCTAAACATTACAACAGAAATACTGAACTTTGACCATTGTGTCTTTCAGTCCCCACTGGTCTTGCCCTAGTTCCCTATCTCTTCTTACGTCACTGAAAGTTCTACAAAGGACCCTGTCTCTGCCATCCGTCCATTCCCCTGGCTCCTGTAGAAATACTATACTGCACCATAAATCAGTTTCCTATGCTCAAGAGCCCCTTAGCACCTGCAGAATGGAAGCCTGCCTCCTCGGCACGCCCCGTCAGCCTCTGCCCTCCTCCCTTCCCTCCAGAACCCACCCCACACTCCACCACACCATCCGTTCTCTGAATATGCAGGATTCCCTCCAAAGGTCCCCCAAGCCAGCTGCTCCCTCTTCATGTATTTCAAAGCACAGATTCTATTGTTGTCTGATGTAGTAAGGCTGGGCGTAGTGAGGAGATGATGCCATTGGAAAGCTATTGTTACAGATCTCCAGAGAATGGGGCACACAGCACGTGCAGGGTCATGCAAGAAAGTAACAGGGTTGGTGAGGGGGTAGAGCGGGACGGGGAGAGAGAGTGTAGGTCAGTTTTTGCTGTGGCTTCTGCAGGAAGAGACCGGCGAGGCAGGGCAAGCAGACTCAGGCTTGGTTGGTTTGATTAATTTTGGTGCGCTCTGGCCATGCATGTTGGCCCCGGTTACCTGGTTCCTGAGTCGAGGGGGAGTAGGGCAGGCAATCGGGGGCCTAGAGAGCGAGGGCATGAGTATTCTCATGGCAAGTGATTCGCATTCTGCAGGCTTCAGTCAGTACGCAATTCCTCCCTGGTCAGCAAGGCCCAGATGTCAGCCCATCAATATGGAGACTAGAAAAATGTGGCTAATGCAACCAGAAGTGTCCCTCCTTCATCCTCGGTATGAATCAGGGATGGTTTGGCACAGGCCAGCTCCCACGTTATGTCAATCAATGATCCCTCCTCAGCCTCAGTTTCCCATCAATAAGAGAGATTGGCTGGCCACAGCTGGCACTAGGTAAACGTTGGTTTCCTCCTCTGCACTCACGTCCTTCTGAGACAGAGCTCAGCTCTTCTTTCTCTGGGATGTCTCTCTGGGCCTTTGCTACTCTTGTGCCCTGCGCGTGCCACCCGTGCAGCACTTACCACCCTGGATTGGCTATGTCCGCCTGTCTGTGTGTCTCTTATCTGCCGGGCAGGGAGCTACCTGCGGGCAGCAGCTCCATGTTCAAGGGGATTTCTCAGCAAATATTTGCATCGTAAATGAATTCATCACGGCTTTGTTATTCCCACTGACTCCTGAAGGAATGCACTTCCGGTCTCTCTAGGGACCGACACATCCTGAGCCCTGTCTCCAGGCCTTCGCTTGACATCATTAGCACATGTGCACCTCTTCCAGGCAGGCACCAGCAGGAATGGCGCAGCTGAGCAGGGGAAATGAGGTTCCCAACGCACCCCGGCGCCCCAGCGTGCCCCAGATGTCGCCGTGGTGCTCCTGCTAATGAGAGCTGCCGCCTGTGCTGCCACCACCGCCG
>RJWM01019162.1:0-39616 GCA_004363535.1 Dasyprocta punctata | reverse complement strand
TCTTTTCTCTTTTCCCACATTTCTGCATTTTCTTAAATTCATTTTGGGTCCTCACTCTTGGGGATAGAATTCACATTTTGTGAACTTAAGTATTGTGTATGATTGTTTTGCATCCTCTTGTATGCATATAAATTCTGTTTATATGGTTGGGGGTTGTAAATCAGGGGTTGGATCAGTTTACTGTTTAGTCGACTGTGTTTGGTGCTGTGGGTGCCACTGCAGCCAGAACTGACTCAGTTGAACTGAATAGCTGTTGGCCTTGCTGGTCCAGGACTGGGATTGACTGGGGGTCGCAGAGAGGGCTGGGGCATGGTGCCAAGGAACAAGGGACTGGGCTAGACAAGCAGTGGTTTCTCATCTCTGACAAACTGATGAGGCAGGATTTTCCACTAGACTCGAAGCCCAGGAACCAGCTACACCTGAAAGATACCTCCAGGAAGTGCTCATCACCTGGAAGTCCTTATTACCACCATTAAAGTAACTCACTGCAGGTTAACTAATAGGTATCACTTTACGTATTAAGCTAAAAAGAAAGGAAATGAGAAGACATTTAAACAGGTCACAACCTCAGACACACAGTTCACCAAAAGCAAACACAGAGGGTAATGAGGCTGGAAAATCCAAAAGCCCCCTACACGGTTTCTTAGAAGTGGTAACAAAGCAGTTGAATGAGGCTTTGGGAAAAATGAAATCAGAAATAATCTCTCAAATAACCACAGAGACTACCAAAATATACACCATGCTTAGTGATGTTAGGGCAGTACAGACAAAGAAATAAACAAGCTTCAGCAAATTATGGAAGGACAACATAGGAAGCAAATGGATTCCATAAAGCAGATTCAAGTAGATATCCAGGAGAACAGAAACTCTATTGATAGTATTCAAAGCAGATTAAGCCAATGTGAGGACAGGATCTCAGATACTGAAGACAGGCTCACATTAGTGACCAGGAAAAGAAAGATTCTTCAAAACTAGCAAGGGATCATGAGATATTAATCCAGCAGTTGCTTGACGAAACAAAGAAAAATAACTTAAGATTAATTTGAGTCAATGAACAAGCAGGAGATACTACAAATGACATTAAAAACATCCTTATAGACATTGTGTCAGAAAATTTTCCTGGCAGAGAAAAAGAATTTGACATACAAATAAGTGAGGCATATAGAACCCTAATTAACAATGTTAAAAAAAAAACTACTTCCAGGCATATCATAGTCAAGATTCCAGAAATACAACACAAGAATAAAATTTTAAAAGCTGTAAGGGAAAAGAAACAAATCACTTATAAAGGAAAGCCCTTCCGAATTTCAGTGGACTTCTCAGCACAAACTCTCAAGTCAAGGAGAGTTTGGACTGAAGTACTCTAAATTCTAAAAGAAAACAACTGTCAACCCAGACTGATGTATCCCACAAAACTATCTTTCAAAATAGAGGGAGAAACAAAATACTTCCATGATAAGAAACAGTTGAGGAAATTTATGACCACTAAACCAGCACTCCAAAATATTTTGAAGGACATTTTAGAAAGGGATGATAAGTACTACAGCTCCACAAACCCCAACAGAAGGAATCCACCAGGAAAAAAGAAAACAACATGATAAAGATAAATCAATACATATCAGTTTTAACCATCAATGCTTATGGTCTTAATTCATTAGTCAAAAGATACAGACTGGTAGAATGGATGAAGAAGCAAGATCTAACAACATGCTGCACACAAGAAATACATTTATTTTAAAAAGATACTCATAGGCTGAAAGTCCAAGGATGGAAAACAATACTCCATGCAACAGGAGTCCAGAAAAAAGCAGAGCTGGCTATTCTATTTGCAGAATAAGTTAATTTTAAGCTAAGACTGATTAAGAGAGACAAAGAAAGTCATATATTGGTAAGGGAAAAATTTAAGAGGAAGAGATAATGCAACAAACACTAGTCCACCCAGTTATATAAAACAATTATTAATCAACATGAAAAATCAAGTAAGCCTTAATACAGCTGCATTGGGAGACCTCAATACATTGCTGTCACAAAGAAACAGGTGTGGGGCTCTTGGGATCCTCTGGGTAGAGTATCAGGTCATCTGAAACAAAATTTATATATATAAAAAATTTGGTGTGACAGAAAAAAATTTTGAGTAAAATGTAATTTTTTCAGGGTCACCTTCAGATTTTATTTTTAATGTGAAATGTTCATTTGAAAACAGTTGTGTTAACAATTAGATAAAGTTTCATGTCTGCATTTTTTTGTCTTAAATAATTTTCAGGAATATCTAATATGCTGATGATTGTTGCTGTTTTGTTGCTTGGGGTGAAATTGTTATGTTTTTGATTTTGAGAGACAAATAAGGTCATTATATATCTGCAAAGGAATAATCTAAGATGAAAAGATAATATGCAACAAATACTAGTCCACTCAGTTATATAAAACAATTATTAATCGACATGAAAAATCAAGTAAACCTTAATACAACTGTATCGGGAGACCTCAATACATTGCTGTCACAAAAAGACAGGTGTGGAGTTCTTGGGATCCTCTGGGTAGAGTATCATGTCATCTGAAACAAAATCTATGTATATAAAAATTTGGTGTGACAGAGAAAAAAGAATTTTGAATATAATGTAATTTTTTAGGGTCACTTTCAGATTTTATCTTTAATGTGAAATGTTCATTTGAAAACAATTGTGTTAACAATTAGTTAGATAATGTTTCGTGTCTTATTTTTTGCCTTGGGTAATTTTTGCGAATATCCAATATGCTGATGATTGTTGCTGTTTTGTTGGTTGGTTTGAAATTGTTGTTTTGATTTCTTGTTCTCCTTTTGTCTAAAATTAAAAAAAAAATCCTAAAAGAAAAGCTATTAGTCATAACATTTGGTACCTGATTACAAAATTAAATGAATTATACAACTTGTGAAAGAAAAAATTCAAAATACATGAAAGTACTATGAATATATCATTTACCTATGATAGCAAGTGATCAAAGTGAATTTGAGTCCACTCCAAAAGTTTTACCTTAAAATTGAATACTGACTATGATTAAACTTTGTATGTTACAGCATTAATTTTAAAAGTTCATAAGATAAAAAAGGTTAGAATGAAGTCTAACAATCTTACAAAATAATTGGTTCAAAGTAGTGGCATGAAAATAATTTACACTTCAATATATATACACAAATCCTGGAGAATACTGATTTAGGCAAATTTCTTCACCACAATATAAGAATTTAAAAGACTTCAGCTATTACAGCTGACAGGAGAAGCCCATTTCCACATTGCTTTATGGACAGATGGCCCTGAAAATGAAATCATTGGAAGATCTTAGTTACGTGAAGTGTTGTAACTAAGAATTTATTTAGTCAAGGAACCGGAAAAGGAAATGCAGAAATCTCAGAGTAAAATGTTGTAAAATGTGAACAGAGAAAACATCACTGCCAAGTGTTGTGTACCTGCACCTATTGTTAGTTTATTTTTTTATTTAAGAGAAAAAAATAGACACATATAAGAAAGACAAAAAGCAAAAGAGACAAACAGATGACTAGAGTAAATGCACAACAGTAACATTATACGTTTACAAAACAGGATGATAGAAACTCAACAATGGTTGCAATATTGCATATCATTATCTTCAAAATGGTTGTTTACATTAACAGATGTAGACATGTAAAAGTGATCTAATCATATGAGCATTAACCATTCTTTCTCAATAACTAATACATTCAGCACTATGTTCGTTTTAGTTATCTTACATATACATATATACAGATTTATATCTTTGCCTTTTCCCTTCCCTCTTTCCCCCTTTTCCTTTCCCAATTACTTTTGCTCTTTGAGCAGTTTTTTACCCTTACATAGTATTTATTGTGGATTTTGGATCATATATACTTTTTCAGTTTCTTACACTAGGGAGACAATACGGTATTTACACATGTGGGTTTGATTTATCTCACTTATTAGTATGGTCTCAAGTCATGTCCATTTACTTATAAAAGTTTCAATGCAATCTTTCTTGATAGCTGAGTAGTACTCCATTGTATAAAAATATCACATCTTTTTTTATCCATTCTTTGATTGATGGGCACTTGGGTTGTTTCCAAGATCTGGCTATTACAAATTGGGTTGCTATAAACATGGGTGCACAAATATCACTGTAGTATGATGTTTTCAGTTCTTCTGGAAAAATGCCCAGATGTGCGATAGCTGGTTTGAATGGAATCTCTAATCTTAGGAATCTCCACACTGATTTCCACAATGGGTACACCAGTCTACACTCCCACCAACAGTGGAGAAGAGTTCCTTTTTCCCCACAGTCCGTCCAGCATTTGTTACTGGTTGATTTTTTAATCTTGGCCATTCTTTCTGGGGTGAGATGGAATCTCAGGGTTGTTTTAATTTGCATTTCCCGAATGACCATTGATGTTGAGCATTTTTTCATATATTTATTTGCCATTTCTGTTTCTTTCTCTGAGAAGTGTGTATTCATCTCAGATGCCCATTTTTGGATTGGGTCCTTGAATTTTAGGGGCCTGATTTCTTTTAATTCTTTATATGTCTTAGATAGAAGTCCTTTGTCTGATGGACAATTGGCTAAGATATTTTCCCAGTTTGTGGGTTTTCTTTTCACTCTGTTGGAGATTTCCTTTGACATGCAAAAACTTTTTAGTAAGATGAGATCTCAGTTGTTGATTCTGGGAAGTGTTTCCCGTGCAATTTGATTTTTGTTCATGAACTCTCTGCCTACTCCTATGTCATCAAGATTTTTACCTACTCTGTCTTCTAGTAAGTTTAGTGTCTCTGTTTTAATATTCAGATCTTTGATCCATTTTGACTTTATTTTAGTGCATGATGATAGACATGGATCTAGTTTTAGTTTTTCTAGCACCATTTGTTAAAGAGGCTGTCTTTCTTCCAATGTACATGTTTGGCCCCTTTGTCAAAGATGAGGTGGCTAAGTTTGTTTGTAGTTGTGTCTGTATCTTCTAATCTATTCTTTTGCTCTTCAGGTCTGTTTTGATTCCAGTACCATGCTGATTTTATCACAGTAGCTTTGTCGTATAGTTTCACGTCGGGGATTGTGATGCCTTCTGCCTTACCTTTGTTGCCCAGAATTGCCTTTGCTATTCTAGGTCTTTTCTGGTTCCAGATGAATTTCAGGAATGCTTTCTCTAGCTCTGTGAGGTAGGCAAGTCGTATTTTGAGTTGGATTGATTAAATCTGTATAATAATTTTGGGAGAATGGTCATTTTCACAGTGTTTGTTCTTCCTATCCATGAACAGGGAATATCTTTCCATTTTCTGAAATCTTTTTCGATTTCCTTCTTCAGAGTAATGTAATTTTCAATGTATAGATGTTTTACTTCCTTCGTTAGATTGATTCCTAAGTATTTCATTTTTTTGGATGTTATAGTGAAGGGTGTGGTTTCCCTTTTTTCTCTCTCAGTGACTTTGTTTATTATTTCTCTTCCAGGGTTGGAAAGATTTATACCATGACCCTGACAACCGGCTGTATTGTTAGTTTGTTTCAGTTCCAGACCTTGGAAGGATTTGTATCATGATCCGGACAGGCCTCTGGACCATGTTGCTTCCTCTTACTGAATGACAGTGGAATAAAAGCAAGGGAACAGCGTTTCTTAAATGTGTTTTTAGCACATGTTCGCAGTGTGCAGTGTTCACACTCCTTGTGTGGACCGGGGCACTTACACAGCACATTTTAACCCCTGCTACCCTCCTGCCCTCAACTCCCTCCATCTCTCTGCTCCCTTCCCATTCAAGAGAGATCTAACTCCGTAGTTCCTGTCATCTATCTATTATTTTGCTGATTATTTATAATTTGAAATTTTCATGTAAGAAATTTTCATATAAGGCTGCGATATTTCAGCCTGTGTGTCTGGTTTGTTTCACTTAACATTATGGTGACCTGGTGCATCCATTTCCCTACCAATGACTTAAGTTTTTCTTTATGGCAAGGTAATACTCTGCTGTATGTAAATGCTTCATTTTCTTTATCCATTCATCTGTTGATTGACAAATAGTCTATTTCCAAGATTTATCTATTATGAATTGTGCTACTATAAATGTGGGTATCTATGTTATCACTTTAATATGATGTCTTTATCTCTTTTGGAAAGATATCTAGGAGGAGAATAGCTGGGTCAAATAGAACTTCTAGTTTTAGCTTAATTCTTATTTTTAGGACTCTCCATACTGGTTTCCACTCTTTCCATCAGTGTTGAAGGGTTTCTTTTACCCCACATCCTCACCAGCATTGTTACTATTTCAAGTCTTGAGGACAATCCTTCTATCTGGGGTAAGATGGAATCTCAGCATTGTTTTAATTTGCATTTCCCCAGTGGGCAGTGGTGTTGAGCATTTCTCAGTGTATCTTTTCACCATTTGTACTTCTTTTAGACAGTGTCTGTTCATTTAACTGCTCATTTTTAGTATGATCTTTCATTTGGCGTTCTAATTCTTTAGAATTCTTTACATATTCTAGATATTAGTTCTCTGAGCAATAGCTGGAAATATTTTTTTTTCTATTCTGTAGCTTTTTTCTCACAGTTTGTTATTTTTATTGCTGTGCAAGAGCTTTTTAGTTTGTTATGATTGCATTTGTTGCTTCTTGGTACTCTTCCCTGTGCAATAAGGGTCCTGTTCAGAAAGTCCTCATCCCTACATATCATTTCAGGAGTTTTACCTATGTGTCTTCCAGCAGATTGTTTTTGTTTTAACATTTAGTTCTTTGATCCATTTTGATTTTAGTTTAGTATTCTGTGAGAGATTCTCTAGATTCAATTTTCTGCATGTGGAAATCTAGTTTTCCCAACACCATTTGTTAAAGAGATTATCTTTTCTCCAGTGTATATTTTTAGCCCCTCTGTTAAAGACCAAATAGTTAATGCACTTAGAGTTGTTTGTTTATTCTCTGTTTTGCTTCATTGATTTTCATGTCTGTTTTTGTGCTGGTGCCATGCTGTTTTCTTCTCTGTAGTTTTATAATATATCTTCAAGTCTGGGATTGTGATGCCTCCTGCTTTGCTCTTGCTGTTTAGGATTGCTTTTGCTAATCTGGGTATCTTCTGGTTCCATATGAATTTCAGGATCTTTTTCTTCAGTTCTGTGAAGAATATTGTTGTTATTTTTTTTGGAATTGTGTTAAATCTGTACTTTAATTTTATAGGTATCATCATTTTGGCTGTATTGGTTCTACTTATCCAGAAACAGGAGATATCTTTCCATTTTTTGATTCCCTGTTTTCAGTGTATGATAATATTTATTGCAGAGACCTTTTTTTTTCCTTGGTTAGGCTAATTCTTATATATTTAATTTTTCTTTGTGCTATTGTGAATGATATTTTTTTTCATAACTTCTTGGCCAGTGGATTCATTCTTAGTGTACAAGAATATTAATGATTTTTGTGTGTTGAATTTATATCATGCTACATTTTAAAATTTGGTTATTTATTCTAAGACTATTTTGATAGAATTTTTTTTAGTCTTTTATGTAGAACATCATGTCATCTGTAAATAATAATGATTAGACTTCTTGCATTCCTATACATATTCTTTTTATTTCTTTCTCTTGCCTGACTACTCTGACTAAAGTTTCAAGGACTATGTTGAAAATGATTGGTGATTAAGTGCCTGTCTGACAGGTGTGAGGTTGTGTGTTCAATCCCCAGTGCTGCAAAAAAAAAAAAAAAAGAAAAAGAAAGAAAGAAAATGATTGGTGATAGTGGATATCTTTGACTTTTTCTTGATTTTAGAGGGGAAACTTCCAGTTTTTCCTCATTTAATATGATTCTCACAGTAGGCTTGTCATAAATGGTTTTTTATTAGATCGAGATATCATCCTGCCATATTTACTTTCCTTGGCATTTTTATTATAAATGGCTGTGGAATTTTGTGAAAGGCTTTTTCTGTCTCCGTTAGATGGTCATGTGATTTTTGTACTTGCTTCTGTTTTTGCAATATATTACAGCTGCTGATTTGCATGTGTTGAGCCATCCTTGCATCCCTGAGGTGAAGCCTGCTTGCTTATGATGTGTGATCTTTCTGATGAGTCACTGTATTCTATTTGTTAGTACCTTGCTGAGGACTTTTGCATCTACATTCTTTGATTGCCCTATAGTACCCTGTTTTGGCTGGACCCTTGTCTGGTTTTGGAATTAGGAAAATGGTAGCTTCCTGGAATGACTTTGGGAGTCCTCCTTGCCTTTCAGTTTCATTAAAGATCATGAGGAGTATTGATGTTTCACCATTCCTATAGTTTCTCTGGATGTCAGCAGTGAATTCATTGAAACCTGGGTTTTTCTTAGTTGGCAAGTTTTTTATAACTGTTTCAATTTCACTGTCTGTTATTGTATTATTCAAGGTTTTTCAGTCTTCTTGGTTCAATGTTGGTAATTCATATGTATCTAGAAATCTATCCATGTCTTCTGTATTACCCAATTTATTGACATACAGACTTGCAAAGTAGTTGTTAATATCCTTCTGTGTTTTGGCAGTGTCTATTTTGATTAGACTCTTCCAACTGATTTATATCTTCTCTCTCCTTTTGTTGGTTAGATTGACTGAATAACATTTTGAATAGCATTATTTCCACAACCATTTATTAAATTTGTGTTATAATAATCAATGTTTCCCTGCTTCCTATGATGCTTATGGATTATTTACTGACCATTTCAATTCATAATGTAATAATTAGTCCACAAGTACTACCATTCAAACTACTAAAAATAACTTTTAAACACAAATCTCAAAGACTTTCAAGTGAAGTTCCCTCATATGCGCTATTTTTTTCTGTTAATGGATCCAGTTATGCCTTGGCCTTCTGATTTTATTTGTCATCTGTTTTCTATTTTAAATTACAGAAATTGTAGGAAATCTTGGACTAGATTTTATTTGAAGAATCTAAATTACATATGGATATTTGGCACATCTGTAATATGATATATGATGGAAGAAGATGACTGACGGTGCTTTGTTTTCTGAACCAGAGAGCACAGTCACTCTGGTAATTCTTGGAATAAAATAACTGTAGACGAAAGAGACACAAATTCATGCTCTGTATGAGTAGGTGAGAGAACTCATCCACCACATCACAAAAGCAGCAGTGTTCCTAGTGGGATTTGATTCGGCTCCAGTTTTTGATCTGCAGTTATAGCAGCTCATGGTTTTGTGACTTAAGGCAGTTTGCTGAATTTGCTTGCAAAACCTCTTTGTCATTCACTCCAGTCATTGAGGACACATACAGTCCACTCCCTGCTGCACTGAAGCAAATGTGGAGACTGTACTGATGATTTCATGACAGTTTGAAAAGGACCACAGGGAATGTAAATAAACAAAAATATCTTGACTAATCTTTCCTTTAGTAATTGTCATAGTCGTCTTTTTATTTTGAATAGTTTTCTCAAGAATTTTATTATGCCTGGCAGTCATTAAGGGAGAAGGAAATGTAAAAACAGATAAAAGGTTCTTTCTACATTTCAACATTAGATCGCCACAGGTTTCTATCAAGTCATCCATCTTTTAAACAAGGTCTACAAATGAAGTAAAATGTGAAAATTTCTGGCTGAGAAACAAGGAACTACATTAAGTCATATGGTGTTCTCAGAATATATTTTAGTATTTTAAAATTTCAGGCTCCTGGAAAACCTTTACACACTGAAAGGTGAGAGGAACTCCTAGAGTCAAGACTTTACGGAACAGCTCAGGACGGGATTTTCCTCTTCTGAGGCCACATCAATAGGAAACAATTATATAGGAAAGTTAATGGTATAAAATTTAGATGTTGATGGCTAGGATAGATCAAAGTACACATCCTTTTAGAAAAGCCGGGAAGTATTTGAGCCCATGATTACATTGCTGATCTTGTCCCTCGGATCACTTGATCACAGTGTGCCTGAGATGGTTTAAGTGATCCTGCATCTTTTCCAGAGTGTACGAGTCTTGATTGCCAGTGAATTGCATCCAGACACTGTGAAGGGTATCGCTGAACACCATGCAGAAGGCATCCTTCCAAAATGCCACTTCAAGAAGGCAACCGTTTCTTAAGGAAACTGTCGAAATGAGTTTGAACTCTGCTCAAGTGCCTCTCAAGTGAAAATAGTCTGAGTGGAGTATCTCAGAGGGCCATCACTCTATGAAAATTGAACTATAATCCTTAGTAACATGGCTCTTTAGAAAGGATGCATTATTGTCACCATCATCAAATTCTGCAGCAGACAGAAGGTGGTGCTTTAGACAAAAATACCTCAAAAGAGTCACTTGTCTTTAGATATCATCAGGGGGTTGGATCCAGAAACCAACATCTCCCTGCCTGGGTGCTCAAGTTGCTCATATGAAATAGCAGAGTTTGTGAATGTGACCTACACACCTTCCCCCTATTCAGTCAGGTGTCACATCACAGTAGGATACATTCTGAGAAATATGTACTTAGATGATTTCATCACTGTAAGAAATCACTGTGCTTACATCACCCTGGATTGTGTAACTGTTCCCCACCCAGGCTGTTGCTGCTGTTATTGCTGGGCTGCAAACTTGAACAGAATGTTACTATGTTGAGTAGCCAGATGGACCACATGATCAGAATCTGTGCACCTAAAAATAGAAAAGATACAGTAAAAAATATGGCACAAAACATAGTAAAAGATTTAAAAAAACCACATACACCATATAGGACACCTACTTTGAATAGATCTTGTTGGTCTGCAAGTATTTCTGCTGAGCGTGGGAATGGACAGAGCATAAATGTAGGCCCTAGAATATGACTGTACACAACTGTAGATCTCTCCTGTACTTTAGATCTAGAATGTCCTCCAACCCTCTTGTGCCAAGCGTGGGGCTTTGGAAGGTGATTGGACCGTGAGAGTGCTGTACTCACCAGTAGACCAATCCACTAATGAGTTGGTAGCTGGGTATGCTGATAGGAGAGGCCTGGTGAGAGGTAGGTCAACAGGAAAGCGTCTTGGAAAGGTGTATCTCCCTCCCCCACCTCCTTCTCTCTTTCTTCCTGTTTTACATGAAATGAACTGCTTTCCACCCAACCCCTTCCACCATGGCATTTCTACCTTTGGGGCCTGATGAGCATGGATTGAAAACTTCAGCCAAAGTAAACTTCTTCTTCTTCTTTAAATTGTGGGTGCAGGTATTGTGTCCAGAGACAAGAAAGTCACTAGAACAAATTTTTGATGCCAGAGAAGTAGACTTGTTGCTGTGGCTATACTTGACAAAATGGTTCTGAAGCCTTTAAAGTGGTTCATGTGATAAGTTGGAAAAGCTAGAGAAACCCTAGAATGCTGTGAGGCAGGCCTGATGGGAGACTCCAGTGACACAAGTACAGACAGAGAAGGCTCGGCTCAGGAGGTCTGCATTGAGAACAAGAACTCTGTCGGCATTTGGATTAGAAAGCATGTGTGTTACGCTCTGGAAGAAAATCTGTTTACACCTTGCCCATAACGTGAGAATTTGCAGGAAACTGAGGTTAATTGTGCCAGACTAGTTAGTGTGGCAGAGGAAATGGCAAATCAGCCCAACATTTGTCTGACATAAGTACTGTGGTACTGTTTAACCTGGTATGTAGTGAAAGATGGTAGATCTCAGCATCATCCATTTGGTGCTAGTTTTACTAGCATGCAAAATGTCAGAGTTGTGGGGTCAGAAAAGCTTCTATCTAAATTTCATATGCCCTGAGAGATCAGGTGGTGTGCCCCTGAGACACAGGACATGTGAGATTGAAACTGAAAGTGCAGTGAAGACCTCAGAAGGCCTGAGATGCCGAGAATGTGGAATTCTTCTGAGTAAAACCCCAAGTGGTGAGGGGAGCACCCCAAGAGAGAGGTCATGTGGGTGGCCACAGGGGTGGAGCAACCCAAACTACATTGCACATCGCACCACAAGTTGTCCATCATGTGGGATACAGAGTTACAGGATTTACTGTTTGCCCTGCTGAATTTCAGTCCTGCTTTGGTAGCATTCCTGTCCATTCCCTTATTTCTCCCTTTTAGAATGAGAATATTTATCCTGTGCTACTATATATTGTAAGTATTTAACTTGCTTTTTGATTTTCACACGAGCTCACAGCTAAGAGTTTGCCTTGAGTGTCATAGGAAACGAAACGCACTTTTCAGCGGTGCTAGAACTTAGAACTTTGTGGACTGCTTGAATTAGATTAAATACATTTTTCATAATGAGATAATGAGATAGACATGAATCAATATCAATATTTTCCATTACTCATCTTAACCCACTGAGAGGTCTTCAAGACAATAAACACATGGAGGTTTTATTTCTTATATAACAGCTTTTTATCTTTCTTTCTTTTTGTAGTATTTCCTGAAGGAACTTCCTGAGGTAAGATGCATGTATGTATATTCCTATTCTAAATACCCTATTGGGTAACACATAGTCCACTATCATATTCAAGTATTATAAATTGTGCATACTGTGCATACTAGACTTTTATATCACTGGCATCACACTCATTTACAAAATCATTGCCATAAACAAGAGTATTACACTCTGCTCAGTACTGTGATAGTTGTGATTCCACTGGGCAATGAGAATTCTTCAGCTTGCTTGTATCCTACGAGGTCATTGTCATACATGTAGTCTACTGTTATTAGAATGTCATGTAATACATACTCTTTCTTTATCATCTATATGTGTGTGAGACCAGATGAAAATTGAGGCTTAATCCACCTCCACTGTGAGCACAAAGGAGAAAGGCAGTGTGCAGGGAGGACGGCATGTGGCTGGTTCTAGGCAAAAGTCAACATAGCTCAGATCCAGCATTTACCCAGTGTGTACTAATGAGCAATTGGAGGCAGATGAATCTGGGTCCACTCCAATTGCTCGTGCCCATGTCTGAGTGAACAGAAGGAAGGTGGGCCTGGTGCTCAGGGCTCTCTGCCCACTACAGGCAAGTGCTCCTTGGCTGTCACAACCTAAACTAACTGTGACTGTGTTGTCCTTCCTCGTCCACCCCCCGGTCAGGGAGCAAACTAGCAGGCGGAGTCCCTACCAGTGGTGACCTACGCAGGAACTGACCATAGTAGACTGGTGCCCCACCAGTGGTGCCTGGGTTAGTGGTTCCTATACATAGATTGAAAACTCAATGCAACACAAATACTGTGTAAGTAGCTGTACTATGCCATTCAGGCAACAGTAAGAAGAAATAAAATTTGTACATATTCAACACAAACACATATTTATTTTTTTATTTTTTTATTTTTTGGCACTAGGGATTGAAGTCTCAACCTTGTGCCAGCCAGGCAGATGCTTAAGCCACTGAGCTAAATCCCTAGCCCTATTTTTTTGAGACAGGGTCTCACTATGCAGTTCAGGCTGGATTTGAGCTCACTTTGCAGCCCAGGCTGATCTGGAACTCACAACGATCCTCCTGTCTCAGCCTCCTGAGCACTGGGATTAAAAGTGTGTGCCACCACACCCAGCACAAACACATATTTCAAAAATATTTTTGGGCCTGGAAACCTGCACCATATGCAGGCTGCTGCCAGAGTGGGCACAGTCACACCCAAGCCTCTCTCCGTGAGTCTGCGCCATTTGAGGACTGTGGAGGGAGAGAACCAGGCCCCACCAAGAGGTGATCCTGGCTGGGAAACCCTATCATCTTCATTATTTTGTTGGACTGGGTTTTATTCTCTTTTGTTTTGTTTATGTTAAATCTGATGGCATGAGCAGTTACTTGAAAGATAAGATAAATTATGGAAGCCCTTTTGGATTTACTATTGGCTTGTTTTGAAGTCCTTTATTGCATTCACTGTTTCATTTTTATTGATTCCATTCTATTCTATACTGTTTGACTTTTTATATGTCTGATGGTATCTGCAGCTACTTGAAGACAACAAGAGGCATTATGGTAACTGTTGTTGATTTTGTAAGGTTTTGAAGTCCTTACATTGGTTTATTTTGATTTGTTTTATTCTGTTTTATTTTCGTTGGTTTTATCCTTTTTAAAATTAAAAATAATTTTTTTGAATTCACAGATTTTTGAATTTGCAGATACTAACTCTTAAGTATTCAGGGGCACTTTACACTATCAGGTCCAATAAGTTTAAGAATTAAGGCATCCTATTAAAACAAAAGTAAAGTATCAGAAACACAGATACAAGTGGGGGTTAGATAAATGATTTTCACTCAGTCTGTGGCTCTTGAGCTTTCCTATGTCATATGTTCTGGGTATTTTTTTCATGTGTATTTAAACAGTTTATATTATATTGTCTGGCATAAGTAAGATAAAACAGACAATTTTGGTGCAACTATAGCTCTATCATCTATCTATCACCTATCGATCTAATCTTTACTGGCTTTATTTTCCTACTATCAAGGGCATGAGACTCATCAGTACTTTCTGGAATAATCCTGGGAAACGTGTCAAACACAGCTCTGATAGAACCGATCAATCATTTTCCCAAGCAGTTGTTAATAATAGAACAGTGAGTCGGAGGTTTGTAAGAATTTAAAACTCTTAAGCAAATGAGGGAAATATCAATGAGTCAATTTGTTGTTCTTAAAATCTCTTCTTGCCCACAACTGAGACAATGCATGCACCACAAAATTTGATGACCTAATTAATGTCTGAGATGGGTGGATCCAGCTTTCGTGGAACTAATATCCATAAATTTTGAAAACAAAAAACAGCTTGTGAAAAGTAAAAGGAGAAGATAGAAAAGCAGTGACATGAAGAAATGTAACTCTTAATCTCTAGATATCAGATTTGTCAAGTTCATGTCTCACAGTATCAGGGAATTAAGTCATAAACCAAGGAGAAAGTTAGGGGAGTTTTATTGGGAATAAGGAGAATACTCACTCCTGGATTTCCAGGGTGACCACCAAGGCCGTTTGTCAAGGTAATTTATGCAGCAAAGTCACAATGTGTGTGCAACCGGGATCAAACTGCCGTCAACCTACAGGATTGCAAGCCCGGCACCTGAGCTAATATCGATCCCGCAGGGAAACCAGTCATGTAGCTTGGAAAGAACAAAGGCGTTTTGGGGCAGGACAGGTGCAGATGCTCTGTTCACCCACCTGGGTGAATGACGCCTGTCTGGTCTTCCCGGATCAGGTGACGCTAATCCCAGTCTAACCTCGAGCTGCTGCTCACCCTCAGGGGGCTCCAGGCCTGGGCCATCTGTGTCCATCTTGCACTTCCAGCCACTGTCTTGATGTCTTTATTTCCTGTGCTGAGCTCCTTGACGGGCTACCTTTCTCTGACTGCATACTAATTTCTATCTAATTTAGCTGTCTCTAATGGAAGGTGAGCAGGGACGGGAAGGCAGAAAAGAAAGGGAAAATCCATTGATACTGTTTGATTCACTCTGAGTTTTTTGTATCTGCAATGAGTAGACACTGAATGCATGTCCGTTGGTATCAGTAAGGGTTTGCCTGTGACTCACTCCTCAGCCCTACAAAGCAACATCCAAAACCTGCAGACCCCGGGTCCCCTGTGTGAAAAAGCACCACATTTGCACTGACCCTGCACATGTTTCTCTGGGCTTTACATCTTCTCTAGATTGCTTACAATATTAAACACCAAACAAGTGCCATGTAGGTATTTTTATATTGATTTACCTAGAGAATAATGCAAGAAAATAATGTTTGTGCTTGTTCACTCTAGCTGTTCACTTCAAAGCTTTCTAGGAGAGAATGGTGAAGTATTGGGGATTGGACCCTGGGTCACATACCCAGCTATCCTGCTGGGGTTTTTTTAACCAAGGAACACAGAAACCACAGATGCAAATGCCCACTGTGTAACTCATATGATTGTGGCTGGATATTGGTCACGGTCCCTACGACTTGAAAGAAAAATAGGCTGCAGGATCATGGCTGACACTACTAATAGAGGCATTTTCACAACTGTTTTTAAGAATCAGTGTGAGAAGTGAGGTTCAGGAATTCATAGACTCACACTTATTATGCCAGCAAGCATCCCCTGTGCCCACAGTCAGCGTGATAGGAAATGGGGACCCGTGCCTCCTCCGACCACAGCCTGTGTCTTTCAACTTTATATCCACTGAGTTTTGAGAAGCGCACTATCTATCCTTTATTTCTTGCAAATTTGTCTTCAATGGTCTTACAGTTTATCTTCTGATTCTTTACTTTTTACAAAATGTCAGTTTTGATCTTGTTCTTAACAGACTGAAATGTCTTTGCCCATCCGGTCATTTCTTATTTAATTTACTTTGCTGAGATTGTTGGTTGGAACGACAAGTGCTAGCCAACTTACATAGATTTGATTGATAGGAAAATTATGAAAATGACTTGGCCCAGCATTCTAAAAATACCTCCCTCAAATAACTGGTGTCAAAGACTAATATCCTTTAAAAATTGCTTAAAGGACAAAGTTTAATTTTTTAAAAGAAGAGGATTGTATTTAGAATAGGCACAAAAGAATATCCAGCTTCATTTGTACACTAAGACAACTTGCATCATTCAGGGTGAATGATAACAAACTACAAGGTGAAAAATAATAAACTGTGATCTAACCTCAAACACATCACCAATAGGGAATGTCCCGCACCTGAAGTCAGTTGAATCATCCCAATTCAATTATATTACCTTTTCCTATTTTAAATTAATTTTACCTTTAATTTTTGTCGTTTCATGTAGCAGTGAAGCCAAGGACAGAATCAAGCGGCGTCTGCCTCCTCGCTGCGCACGGCACCAGCAGCTCCAGAGGACGCTGCCAGCGCAGTCTTCCGGGGCGCCAAGCCGCGATGCTGTGCAGTTTATTCTCGGCCTCTTCCAGGCTCCACGCACCTCTCCCTTCAGCCGATCTGGGCTCCCAAACCTACACACGTGCTATATATACATACTCTGTGAGAAGCAGAGAGAAGATGCTATATGTGGGGAGACACAGCTTATGCTTGCACTGGTGTTTAATGCCATAGAAAAGAGCCATTAGGAGAATGGAATAACATGTTACTTATAGTGCATTTGTTTATCTGTGACTAGGAATAATAATTGATAGGATTTGTATAAATATACATTTTAAAAGAGAAAACCTATGATTCCAGTGAAATTCAGTTACACACTTGCACAGTCAGTGTTACTCGGTCATATTAGATTTCTACTGAGCTGTCTGCACTTTTAAAAGGCAATACTCATAACTTCAGAGTGTAGTGTGCTACTGAAGGTTAAGGTATTTCGTACTTTAATTGCATGACTCCTCTTTAATTCCCGTATTAACAATATATTTTCATTTAAGAAGCTGACAACTCTTTTATGAGAATACAAAGTTAATTAAATGAAACCTGATTTAATTATGCAAGTATTAATTTGGGTCCTAAAATTAAATCGTCTATTGCAGAATATAGCTGAGAAGTGGAGCTGAACTGGTCAGACAGAGCACTTCGATGTGCTACTTCTATAATATTTAAGTATTTAATATCATCCAATTTCCTACATCTGCAATTCATAATCTGTAAGCTTTTGTGAGGATTTTTAAAATAATAAATGTACCATTAGTGTTTAAAATAAATAGCTGTCTTAGAATATAATCATTCTGCTTCTCTTACTACACCTGAATTCCTCACCACCTGCAGTGTTACAGAAATCACCAGTTTTGGGGGAGTCAGATTTGAGAGAGAATGTCCTACATTATATTAAAATAGCTTTTTAGAGAAATGTTCTTTTCTTTCATTATTATCTACTATTAAAACAATTTTCTACAACAAATTATCTTTTAAAATATGCACAACTGGAATACTTAATCTCCTTAAAATTTGTTAATATTTCCAGCTCTCTACTACTGCTTTTAATATTCTGAATCATTAAAAATAAAAAAGAGCATGCAATGCTTTCATAGTTTATCAGAGATTAATAATTTTTATCAAGGAGAACAAATAAATCAAATACCAAAGGAATTTCTTTTCTAATCTTCATTGAAGGAGATCATTTGTTTTGGTCTTTTTTTCCAATAATCTCATGAAAATCCCTCTAAAGAAGGAATACGATGTAGCCTTTATCCTGCATCATACCATGAAGATATTGGTATACATGGTGCTCCAGATTACACGGCCAGGCAAAGGGTCACAAAGCATTTACTTACTTCTCCTTTTGGAATATGACAGTCTCTCTAATTACCAGATTATTTCTTTTTTGTGGATGTCCCTTAAATACTATGTCTCCTACAGAAATGTCCTCCCACATGGACATCTTTGGTTTTTTATTTCTTTTTGTCCTTATAATAGGTAAAGTGCATTTCCTGATATAAACACTTCATAAAATATATTGAAAAATCATTTGCCCCAGGAACTATGTTGAGATATATTCATTTGTTTTTGTTTTTCGCAGGATGTGAATTCCAATCTGTTTTCCAGGTGAAGAAACTGGGATTAATTCACAGAGGCCAAGAAACTTGTAAGACAGCAGAAACATTAAGTGTTAACATGTAGATGAGAAGCCAAGTGTCAAAGGTTAGAAAGCTCTTTTCTATGATGCTGTTTTCCTCCCTTTAGAAAAAAAAAATACTTGTATCTTTGATTCTATATCTATGGTTGCCTAAAACATTATAGAACGTTCTCCAATATCATAATGAAAATCAGCAAAACCAAAGATTATTTCTTTGAGAAGACAAGTAAGTTAACAAGGCAAAAAATGATGGTGAAAACAACCAAATTACCAAAATCAGAAATGAGAAAAAAAGTCATTATAAAAGTATAGAAACAATAAGAAGCATAACAGAAAAGCAATTCCGTGAAAACTGTAATACAAGTTAGAAAACTTAGGTGAACTGATGAAAGTCCTTGTGAGGCACAAACTATAAAAAATAGTTCCAGGAAAAATAGATAACCTAAGAAGTTAACAGGCAAAGCAGTTGAGCTAGTGATTTAAAATCTGCCAGCAAATGACAATTTAAGAACAATTTCATCAGTAAACTCAACTGCACATTAAAATGGAGTTAGTAACAAGGGTTCTCAAACTTTTCTAAAAAAACAGAAGAGGGAACACTCCTGTTTGTATTCTAAGGAGTCAGTATATATTCCACACCTAAATCAGACAGGTCACAAGAAAAGCAACTGCAAACTAAAAACTTTCAGACACAAAACTTTCAACCACGACTGAGAAACCAAACCTAGCAGCATAAAAAAAAAAAAAAAAAAAAAAAAAAAAAAAAAAAAAAAAAAAAAAAAAAAAAAAAAAAAAAAAAAAAAAAAAAAAAAAAAAAAAAAAAAAAAAAAAAAAAAGATTAAACAATATGACTAAGTGGAAATTTTTCCAGAAATTCCATGTTAGTTTAACATGTGAGCATCGGTCAGCATGATATATAAGACTATTAGAAGACAAATCTGAATAATTGTATAAATAGAATAAGAACATTAGCATTTGGAAAAATCAACCTTTTAATAGTAAATATATCTAACAAACTGAGAAGTTAATTTTCTTAATATAATAAATAATGCTTGCAAAACCCATGAGTTAAGGTCTGTTGGCTAAGGGCCAAACTGATATTACTTTTTTTCCCAAAGATTAAGAATAGAGAAAGGTTATTTTCTGCTGGCCCTTCAATTCAAGTAGCTATGTCGGACAAGGCAATTAATAAAAATGAAAAATAGACAAGTCATCTAGATTGGAAAGAAAGAAAAAAAAAGAATTTCTGTTTGCAGATTAATGATCTCCTATAGAGAAATTTCTAAAAAGCATTCAAAATTAGAACTCATAGATTAACTTAGCAATTATAGCATAAATATCAACACACAAAAATTTCAGTTGCATTGCTATATGTATTAGCACAAATAAAATTAGGAACACAATTTTATTTATAAAAATACCTAAGAATGAAATTGTTAGCATGGCAAGCACTTGTTTTAAGAAACTCCCATACTGTTTTCTAGTTGCATACAATTTGGTAGACTATGTAGTTATTATATGCTCATGACATTCTTCTTTTATTTAAAGTCACTTTTGTGGCAGCTCCAGGAAAACAAAACACACAACTTTCCTCCTCTCACATGACCTTCACTGTTTGAGGACACAATCCATAACAGAGTAAAACAACAAAGGCAATATGTCAGATCCTTATAAAATGTGAAGTCAAAAGTGTAATGCAGTGAAATGAAGGCAAGTGAGGGCGACAAGCCATTCTGAAAGTCACAATGCTTTTACAGTAAAGTCAAGGAAGGCCTCTGGGAGGGCGATCTGTAGAAGCCTCTACTCCACTATTCTTTGCCAGATATAAAGTGCATTCCTCAGAAAGCAAAGGAGCAGGGCCACCTAGCCTCTAGGCAGAGTAGTACCATGGGCCCTATATACTTAGTGGGCCACAAAAGATTTACATCTTAATTTATTTAAAATTAGAAGAAAAAATGAATGTAATAATAAAGAATATATAATAATAAATTAGCCTGGTTGTTATGGTTTATATCTAGATGTCCCTTCAAAGCCTCATGTACTTACAGGTAGAGCTTTTGGGAGATGACTGAATCAAGGGTGTGTGACACCGGATTAGCTCTCTATGGGTTTGCAGCTCTGTGTGATGCTGGGAGGGAACCCGGGGGGGGACAGGTGGGTCACTGTGAGTGTGGCCTAGAACACTACCTGTGCAGCCCTCCTTCTCCCTTGATCCCTTGCTTCTTCCAGCATGGCCCTGGGGCCAGCCCGCTGCGGACGGAAACCTCCACACACTGTGAGCCAGCATGAGCCTTTCCTCCATTAACTTGTGGTGTTGTGTATTTTGCCCCAGAAATGAAATAGTAACTAGGACACTGGCTAACATTTATTTTTCGTAAATAGAGTCAATATTTAACATTTTTATGGAAAAAAACCCATAAAAAGACAAGTATTCCTATGACCAAATAATCATAATGCATTCCCAATAAGAAGCAGTGTATAAAGGAACTGAGCTAAAAGTAAATTGTTAGGAAAACTAGTCGAAATCTTCAAGGCCATTTCTACCTATGAGCCTTTACTCTGATAAAACTGAAACAATTAGAGAATTCTGAGCACCATTTAACACTTCAAAAGGATAATTTTTGCTGTTCTATAAAAAGCAGATTATAAGGATATTGCAGATAATTAACAATATTGGCAAAATAAAAATAAGGCTACATTCATAGTACTATGTTTCTACATAATCGATGTAGAGTGATCAGGTACCGAATGTGTCTACTGATAGATCAAGCCTCAGGGACATCAGAGAGAAAGAGTGAAGGTGGGGAATCTTTATTCTCTTAAAAGAAAAAACTCCTGATTAACTGCTCCATGCCTACCTGAACTCCTTTAGTTCAAAGTCATAGTTTCTCTTCTCTGGGATGGTCATTAGTACCCACTTCTTGTATATCTAGGCAAATCAGTGCAGAAGTATAAAGAAAATTGTGACAGTGGACAGCAAATGACAATTACAACAGCTTACACACACTGTGTTTTTGTTCCTCCACTCAGGAAGGATTTCTCTCTTTTTACATCATTTGCTGTTCTGTTCCCTGTGATTGTGTCAAAAGCAGTGAATATCAAATAGCACAAATTCATTGTAGATCCATTGATTTTCACATACACGGTGCCATCATTGCAGAGGGAGTGGGGCTTTAGAAGGGCCATGCATGCTTTCGTTAGCCCGAAACACACAGTTGGAGGACCGGGTGTGATGGAGAAGGTCAGATTCTACACACAACCTTGTAGCAGAGGCCTAAGCGTCTGAGCACTGCACCACTCATTGCTCAGCTGCACTAGAATCAATGACTCACTATCATCAAGACACATACTTCGATTTGTTCTAATAAGTGCTTCTTTGATCTGTCTCATCCTCCCACACCCTTTGTGAGAAATAATAGTATACATTATGCAAATCAGCTTCCCTGGGACAAGAAAAGTCTGAAAAGGAAAAGCCAACTCCCTGAAATGGAGATCAAAATCTTAACTGTGGCTTCACTGGCAGAAAGTTTAATTAACTGAGCTACTAAGTAGATTCAGTTTTCTAAGGAAAAGAAAATGCAGTTGGTGCTGTGGTTACTTCTCAATGTCCCCCAAAGCTTCCTGGGGCCATAGGCAGGAGGCACCCTAGGAAGGTGAGTAGGGTACAGGACACCACAGTGGGCATCATGGGAGCCGGGACCTGGCGGGAGTGGCCCGCCCAGGCCCAGCCCTTCCCCACACCGTCCCGCCTTGGCGCCAGTCGCCTGTGGACTGAAACCTCTACAAACCGGGCAAATGACCCTCTCTTCCTTTTATTTTTGACTGTCAGCATCTTGTCCCAGTCATGAGAAAAGTGGGTAACACAGTTGGAACAACTTCTGAAACTTAACATTCCCTTTAAGAATACAGGTGTGTGTGTGTGTGTGTGTGTGTGCGTGTGTGTGTGTGTGTAATTGGACAGTTAGTCTGTTTGATGGTATTACCAAGAGATTGTGAATGTGAGTTAATTTCTACTCAGTAATGTGAGTCGTGGAGGACAACTTCCCGAAGGGTTGACTCTAAAGTCAAATAAAATCCACAGGTCCTGGGAATTTTACTATGCAGAATGTAAGTTAGAGACCCTGCACTCCTGGGAGATGCGCCTTCACCATTAGATTGGCTCTGTCACTTCTTGTCTTTTACATAGCATTTTTCCAGTGCTGGAGGAGGTGACTTTAGTTTCTGACTTTTCTGTTGACCTAATTAGTTTAACTCAGTATTTAAATTTTATTTATTTATTCATTACTTCCTTCTGTCAGTTTCCCAAAAGGATTGAAGATGAGCTTTAACGGCAATGTGCCTGGCCAACCTGGACCTCATTTCTGTTTTCAGTTCACAATTCATTGACACTTTTACATAGGAGTTTATCAACATTCTAGAATTTTGCATTTTACAAGTGAAATTTGTAGTATGTATCCTAAAATGCTTTTTCTCCCATCTCCATTTATAATTTGATGTTCATTTGGACTCCTGGATTTATATCTTGTCTTTATTAATATTTATTTCTTTGAATGCTTTTACTTCTCTGCAATCAAGAAAAAATTAATACATTCTTCAAAGAAGAATTGTAAGCATGTTGTCTCTCTGATCTAGATGGCATCTAAGACAGGTTATTAAGTACTCTAAGGGGTTTCTCCATGTGTTTAGAAAGTTGGCAACAGCTGGGACTCACTTGCACACTGCAGAGGGTGATAGATCTGAAACACATCTCAGAACTGCCTACTGAGCTTGATCTCATAGAGCACTGAGTAAGTCCTGATGCCCCTGACGTGGTGGAGCTGGCTGGGTCCGGTAATTTACTTTCCCAGCACAATCCCAGGCAGATGCTGCTGTGGCTCAGATCCACTGATGTGGTGAATTGCGCAAATGTTTACAAGAGTTACATCGCTGTGCTGCCTTCAGTCTCAGGCATGACGCTGTGTATCACTATGGACCAGAGCTTTTCAAGGTAAGCCCATTATTACTGGTCACTGGATTGTTTAATATTTAAATGCTGAATGCAAAGCATTTCTCTTCTAAGAAAGGTCTGTACCGAGAAAGGGGAAAAGAAGCTTTGCAACACAGACTTAATTTTATTGTATCTCTTAGAAGAAATATTACGTTTTGTGATACAAGCAATTTGTTTGCAATAGGCAAATTGTAAACAGAGAAACACATTATAAAACATAGTGTTAATAACTGCACTACACTTGCAGAACTAATAATAAATTTCAATTTTTGAATTTAACAGAATATATATATAATTTACATATTTTAAAATGTAACTTAGTTAAGAGCATATTTTAATTATCTTCATTATAATTTCTCATCAAAATATAAAATTTTAAACAGTTGCATAATAACCTATCATACTAGTATACCAAAGTTCTATCTCTAAGCATCAGATTTGACTATTAACATTTATATAACAAGGAGCATTCTATGAAAAGCCCTTTACTTAACACTTTTTGCCCTTCGAAGGCTCAGTCTCCCTGCAGGCCCTGCCGAGCCTGGAGAGATCTCCGGATCAGGATGCCACCTGGCCTCCCTGCCTCTCCACACGTGGCCATGTGATTCTGTGTGAGGACTCAAAGCGTCTGCTTGTCAGAGTCGCTCGGGCATTAGAGTCAAACCCACAACACTACATAAAAATTAAAAACCTCATCTGGTAATGCCTGTGGCATGTACCATTTATTCAATCAGATATTTTCATAATCTTGAAGAATTACAGTTGTTTTGTATTTCCAACCTGATTAATTGAGCTTTTTTTCTTAGCTCAGTAAAATCCATGTATTTCTCTACAAACAAAACATGCTTTTCTCTATATAATGAAGTGCTCAGTGCTCTCTCCCACCCTCTTCTGTGACCCCAGGGAATGGCACAGCAGGTCCCCTTCTGCTCTCCTGAAGGTCGGTCACCACAGTGCCACTTCTCCTGGTGTACCTGGTCCTCCTCGAGGGTTGGCTCTGCCTGGGAGCCCACAGCAAAGTCAGCTGCGTCTTCCTCCTTTAGTCCTTTTAGGGCTGTGCTATGGTTGGATGCGTTGTGTCAATTTGAGAGGTCTAGGAGCTTAACTAAGTAACTCAGCAGCTCTGCATCCTGGAGTGTAGAGTAGCAGTTGTTGCTCTAGGATGTTGTTCGTTTTATAAATTTAAGAAGGTCAGAAGTTTAACTAAGTGATTCTGCAGGGGGCCAAAGTCCTTACTTTGTGAACATCCTCAACCTGTGTAAGAGGAGGGCACAGAGATGGTGTGAGCCCCACGCCCACCCTGCTCACCATATAAGGGAGAAAAGGAGGCTCATTCTCCCCACATTTTTGCTCTTGTTGTTTTGATGACTTCTGCTCCCTCGAAGTGCTGCCCCTCAGCCATGCCACCCTGCTTTGGAGCCAGCTGAGTATGGACTGGAGCCTCCACAAACTGTGAGTTAAATAAATGTTTCCTTCGTTCATTTTGGGTCTCAGGTATTTTGTCTCAGCAATGAGAGAAAAGTAAGCAAGACAGGCTGGGAAAATAGAGTGGACAGAGCTAGCCATGTAGTGGAGATGTTATCATGTTGTTAAGGAGCACTATGATTTTAGCAGGGAAGTTTTGTATGTTGTGTAAATTAGTTTGATTTCATTTTTAAAAATGCTTAATTCATTTTAAACTGCATTTAAAAGTGGGCTTGCAATCTTGTTGTAGAACAGTTGCTTTTTCTCTATAACAGCTCTACACTCTACACCAACACTCAGGAACCGTAGGAACAAATATGTGCCCTTCTTTACCTTAGCCATCTCTTGTATGGTCAGCACCCCTTATCATACACTGCGTGGCCCCTCAGCACATCTATGGTGTATCTTCTCTGTTAAACCTTCCCAACTTTCATTAAATCTCCAGTTTGCATGTGAGAGTCTCACACTCCTTTGGGTTTTACAACAAGGGCTCCGATAACCATGCCTCTATGGACCGCTTGCCCATGCGGCTGAGTTCGGTTTCACCCTGAACACTGTCTCCTTCCCCGCTCTTCACGGGGTGGATGCTCATCTCAGACAGGGGGAGCTTCACTTTCACGAAGCAGTATTTCTACTTGACATCCCCATCACCGTCTACTGACATATCAATTCACAGCTTTTTTCCAACAAGAATTTGCAGTACTTCATATAAAATACCCACACAAGTTTACTAAACAATACAGTTCAGGCTTGGTGGAGAATCCCTCTGAAATTTATTTAACAATGAAAATAAAATTACTTTTTCTTCCACATTCAAAATCTATAATTAATAATAGATGCTAGTGGTTAGAAAAGATAAAAATTAGGTTTAAATAAAAACATCAGGTAATTATAACACTAAATGAATTTCAGTGTTTTTATGTTTAATACTTTAATAGCATTTGATGAAAAATAGAACAATTTCGATGTTATTATATCTGGATTAAAAAAATAGCATACCTGGTCTTACAAAACCTGTACTTTTCTTGACACTGGACACAAAATTGTTACCTAATTGCATGAAATTATTCCATTTTGAATGTATAATATTCATTTCAACATTATAATTATAAGTTCTGGAATTAAGATGATTTTCTCATTTTCAGAATAAACGTAAAGTTCATTGGATTCCATCCATGTTTTCCTTTAATGCATTCAAACTATTTCAAAGATTGAACCTGAAATAATTTGACACCTTATAAATTTTGGTGAATTAGTGACAACAGGACATTATAAAGGAACAAATACATTGGCCAACACCACAGCTCTGTTGGAGTATTGTTTAATAAAAGTTTGTTTCTTTAAAATGGAGAACTATATGAAATTTAGGGTTTAAATGTGACACATGAGAGTTATGAATTACCTCACAAAGTAATTCGGTATAACATTGAGTCTCAGTTACATATTTTCAAGTGTTTTTTAAAAAATTTCTATTTCATGGAACACTGTGAAGATTAAATACAATGTTACTTAAAATATTCTAATTTTCTAAACAGCATAAAATATTAGTTATAATAATATTTTCCAAGGTTTTAAGTTATTGCCATCTGCTCTGACATTTCCAAGAAATGTCACTGAAACAATTCCTAAAAATAATAGCAGTTTAAAGAAGCAGACACAAAATGATAATAAAATCTTGGAAGAACGAAGTGTTGAGAGATATCTGAGGAGCACAGACAGGTGTGAGAAGGAAAGCGAGTGAGGGTTTTGAGTGAAAATCACCTATGCTTGGTCCTGCAGCTCAGGAAAGTTTCCCACACAAGCACTGCATTTGCTAACCTTGCAGACTGAGTTTATTTTTCCTCTATACCTGGAGCTGGGCCATCTCTGCCCCTCTGGACCTCAGTAAAAATTTATTCATTACTTAATTTTCCCTTCAATCTCCGCAGACAGAATTAGGTTTCTTTCTGTGCCTGGCTGGCACAACTCAGATTTTGCATTTCCGTGTCATGGGATGCACACTTGGTCCTCCACAGTCACATCTCAGAGTTGTCTCTCGTGGCACAAGAACTGAACTCCTCACTTCTTCAGCAGCTCCGAAGATGGACTAGGTTGCCGGGCATGTTGTGGAAACATGAGATATGCTTATAAAATGGACTTTTAAAACCTACAAAGTGCAGGTTTACAGTTACTGTTATTATATATTTAGCAATTTTTAATCATTGCTGTATCATCTGGGGGCATGTACAATTACTACCAATCACTTAAAACGCATAGGACAGGAGGAATTTGTAAGATATATTTGCTATATGTACTGACTCCTTGAACAACAAGAAAAATTAGGCCAACATAGAAGCAAAAATGAACTTTTCTGAGTACATCTAATTAAAGTCCATAACAAAAAAAATACTAATACTCATAATTTATTATTTAAGAAATCTAGGGATCCTTAACATATCTTATCTGAAGCTCTGCCTAGTAGTAGAAATAAGACCTTCTTATTAGGGGGACTTGCGTATCCTGGGGGGATGGTAGACAAAACGGCATGCTTTCTACCAGACAGTAATCTAGTTTTCTTTGCAAGAATAGAGACACATTTGGGGTTTTATAAATATGTTTCCTGTGAGTTTATTAAATTTATTTTCTAAATTTTGCTTTCAACTGCCTAGTGAAAAATTAGATGCTCATGTTTATAAGAGATGTATTCTGAGTCCACTGACAGACAGTCAATGGCAAATCTCTTGGTATTCCTGATATGCAAATTAGGGATATAAGTCTATGCATTATATTTACCTCATAATAAGAGAGATCATTGTGGAAAGCATATGAAAGTATTATCTAGCACACAATAAGTGCTACATAAAATACTATCATTATGCTTCGGAATGTGGCAATTACAGAAAATACGAATACTGGAATAATAATGTTATGTAGAACAAAAGAAATAAATATGAGAAGCTTATAGATGGCAAATTACCTTCTGATTCAACTATAAAATTTAAAGCAACTGGATAAAGAATATAATTAACTTCACTGTTATGTTTGGGGAGAAACGGGCTCAGAAGAAGAAAGGCACACAGAGAGGGCAGGAGGGTCGCGGACGTGTCCCTGGGGGAGGCTTCTGTACTGCTGTGACCCGGGCTTGTCCTAGTTTGCTTACCTAAATTCCATGAAAATGATAAAAGAAACATGATCAGATTGTTGGGAGGAAAACAGCCATGAAAGCGATTGGAAAGGGAATATAAGAAGATTGGAAAGGGAATATAAGAACCATTTTTCAAAACCTACTTAAGAAAGAGAAAAATATTATATCTAAGCCACAGGTGCTGGTAAAAGTGTACAGCAAGGGGATTGCAGTTGACCGTGCATGGTAAGAAGGTGACAGACCAGTGACCTGGATATTTAGGGTCTGATCTAGTTCAGGCTAATGATATTTTCAGAATTTGAATCTCTAGGTCTAAAAAGCTTTAAAAAGAGCACAATGTTTGACTGAAGTATTGTGTCATAAAATGATTATATCTCAGTATTGTGATTCATTGCTTTAAAACAGCTCTTACCTACTAACTCACAAGAATGATGGAGTCAAAGTTGAATTCCTTCCAAAATCACCATGATTTTGCTGAACTTCTTTATTTCAATGTTTTATTCCTCCTATTCAATTTGGGACATGGTAATAATGCGAATGCACAATTCATAGCCCAGTAAATTGCTATTTAGTTGATAAACAGTATATATCTTAAAAATGGATGGTTCCAAAATTACTTTTAGACTCTTCCACACTGTAGGTGCTTCTATTAGGGAACTTTTCAACCTTGACACCATTGACATTTTGAGCCAGAATCTCTTTGTTGTGGAAGTCACCTCATGCATTAGAAGGCATTCAGCAGCATTCCTGACTGCTTTCACTTTAATGATGAGCTCACAGCAGACCTGACCATCAGTAGGGTCTCTAGATGTTTCCAAATGTCCCCTCGGGGGCAAGTGCGTCTGCCTCCATTAAAAATAACTGCTATAGTGCTTAGGCTTGCAGGAAAACTTCTTCAACTATAGAGAGAGAAGAAATAAAAGCAGCCAAATGTCAGCAGTGCCTCAAATTATGGAAAAATAGGTAGCACAGGGTTGATGGAGCAATGTCAGTTTTTTTTTCTAAATTTCTGCAACCTAAATGCTTAACTCTAGAAATCAATTTTAAAAATGAGGCATGATGTACAAAAAGTTAAAAGGGCAACCAATGTCAGATAGATAATCTATGAACCCTAAGGCATTAATTTGAACCTCTCAAAACTCATTGTAGTTAATCTACTGAAAAATGTTTTAAAAATAATAAAAGAAGCAGGGAAAGGAGAAGACAAAGAAGGAACAACTAAGAAAGCTCTTCTAGGAGGAGAAAGTTATTCTTTACAAAGGTAAATCTCAAGCACCTTCAAAGCACTCCGTGCAGACACAGAGCAGAGAACAAGGAAGAAAAGACGTCTATTTACAAATCACACGTTTTGTTTAAAGACAGACGAATACACCTACCTGATATCATATATCAGAAGGTGTTAATCACCATGCAGTGAAATAATCAAAGGACAAGGAGCAGTAAGCGAAAGGCCTCGCACTTTCCTGCAGTATTTATGAAGCCCCTCACTGAGAAGGTAAGGTCATGAAGACAGGGACTCAGGGAGGTGGGACGAGGGGAGGACCCTGGTGCCAGGGAGCTCGCTGTGATCCAGACCCTGGATTCTGCTATCTTTCTTTGAGCATCTTCATTCTTATTTAAGTGGCATTTTACCTACTGGCTGATAATTTTTAATTTCTGTAACCATAGTTTATAGGTTTTTAGTGTGAATCTGTACAAATCCCAGGACATACCCCAAGCTCTTCAGGACTAGTTCTGTTCCTCATAGATATCTTTCTGAAGTCTTAGTTTAAGCTTCATTAGATGAAATCTAGGGTAGGTTATGTTCTAGGAAACCTTTCTTCTACAGACAGGATTTTCTGTGGTGCTGTTTGTGGAGGAATCAGGAGGCAGTAGGGGGACACCCATCTGGGAGGACCGAAGCCAGGGTTACTCCCTGATTTAACTTCCCTCTAGAAACACCATTCGGCTGATCGCAGGAAGCAGCCCACCCAGAGACAGGACCGTGCCACTTTCTCCTGTCATCTGCGTGGATGAAGATTGCATTTCACGGTGGTTTAATAAACAATTCTTTGTTTGGTGATAAAACCTAGCCTATTTTTATTTGGCACTCCTTTTACAATGATTTTTAGACCAGAAACATTTTAAATTTTATGATAATTGGCCAAATATGTGTTAATATATCTTATCTGCTTATATTCAACCTTCAAATGTTCTGTGATTTGTTATATGAAGTAAATAAGGAACTAAATAGACATTTTGCAAAGCAGTAAGGGTTATGCTATATGAACTGGTGGAGAAATACGTGTTTTATTACAGAGACCACTATGGGTTAATGTCAAAACTTGTTCTTAATGAAGGACATTTAAAGTAACTCATAAAAATCAGGTCTCTTTTCTGAATCTTCACCTCACTTCCAAGAAAACTTCCTTCTAGATTCTGCAGAGGAATATGGGTTTTTCTTCCTATTTTGCTGTATCAAAAGCCAAAGTATCCACCATAAATCTTTTCACTAAAGTAAGACATATATTGGAAAGTTACAAAGATTTCAGGGAAGCTAAGATGCAATCCAGTACCAACTGCAGGGCACTGTGAGCATCTGTTGTCTTGGCCATAGAACCACCGCACTCTTTCTTCTGTCACTATTGACAAATCACCCAAAGTTTCAGACTTGGCTAAGGAATCAGACACTGTAATTATGATGATTGGTTAACAAGCAAGTGAAGCTACCCTACTTTATTTCAAGAGCTTTAACTTTAGCTCAATTGTAAAGAATCAAGAAAATAAAATTACTGCAAATCAAATACTCCTAAACCCTAAAGCAACCACTGACAAATCATCTCATGCAATTAAATTGTTTCTCCCATCTAGCAAAGGAAAATTAGGCCACTGTAGTCACTTATTGGCAGAACTTTAAGCTGCCTAAGGAAGTAGCTACTGGCTGTGGCAACATTAAACTGTCGCACTGGAAATGAGTATCAAAACAAGAACTGAGGCAACAATTCTGTAGCAGATGGGGCAGGTAAGTAAATAAAAGCATGCTACTCTCAACTGTGAAATAGCAGGTTGAAAGTGGGAAGAGGCATACAGTAAATGCAATTAGGGTATGCAAACTATGAACATCATTCTCACAAATTCTTACCAAATATAATTTAAAAGGCATAGCAACAAAGGCAATAGAATCAATAAAATGTGTTATAGAAACTAATGATTTGGTATGGTTAGCAAACTATTCAATGTGCTCGTTGTTTAAAGGGCCAATAATCTAACTGGACAAGACTGCAGCAAAGGTGAATTTATTGAGAAGTTACTAGAGAATCTCAAGTATTTCATAAAAGATTGACTTATCTAACCACAAGTAGTGCACAGAAATAACCTAGACTCAGGGTCAGCTGCAAGTGGAGGTTGTTCAGATCTAACCATCTCTCTTCCTGACTCTCATGCGGTCCTCCTTGGATGCCAGCCTCACTTTCTATCATTGCAGGGTCCCTCACGATGGGGAAGATGTCCAGAAAGATTTCTACTCCCAAAGCAGTCATTCCTGGAGGACACCTTCTTAGCAGAATGTGAGACATCATGAAGAAGGACTCACTAATGCTTGGTTGGGACAAATGCTATCATTACGAGCCTACTGTGTGGACACTGGGGACTCCTAATGAGACCTGAAATGCTGAAGAACCAACAGGAGCAGTGCATAGAAAGTAGTTCACAGAAGAAAAATTATAGCCAGATAGAAAAGTTATCAGTACAAGTAAGAGAATGAAATAAGCCACCAAGACCCCTTTTCAAACTCAGACTTCCCTACTTACTAGATGGCAGATTTTCATTACATCTAATAAGCACTCCACACCTCCCTCAGTGATTCACAGAGGATGTAGTAAGACTGTTTTTCACACATCTTGTATGGTTTTCAAAAAGTTGAAATCAGAGATGTGATTGAAATTTATATATAAAGTACCTATAAATATGAAGCATTTTGGTGTCATTTTATGATTTTTTGTTAACATTACTGTAACATGCTACATGATTATTTATTGATACATAATTTTTAAACACTAAATTATGGTAAGTCTGGAAATTATGTTTCTCGTTAAGAATTTGCTATCATTCCCTTCTGTCAAAAAAAAGAGTAAAGTGATAATGATTTATTCAATTATTCCATCAGAGAGACTTGTCTTGCCACTAAAAGCTCTGCAGTAATTGTGCTCATTGGGAGAAGAAGGAAAAAAGAGAGAAGAAGGAGAAAGAAGAGGAGAAAGAGAAGATGAAAGAAAAGAGAAGAAATCCACAGATATGATCATCAGGCAAAGATAAAACCTTACAATTAAATTAGGAATACTAAATGCTTGAACACCACCATACCCATGTAGTTGAGCATTAAAAATACCATGGAAAGAGCCATCTTCAAACTCATAAGCAAACTATGTATTCGCTTTCCCAGTGCTGGGACGCAGTAGCCAACCCCACAGTTAGGGGAGAGGCTTAATTTAACTCACCTGTGAGGTGGGTTCAGTCCATGCTCACCTGGCTCCCGGGCAGGAGCATCATCTGGTGCAAACGTGAGGTGGAGCAAAGCTGCTTGGCTCATGGGGGCCAGGAAGCAGTGCTGGAAAGGAGGGGCCAGGAGCAGACACAGACCCAGGCCACACCTGCAGGACCCAGCGGGCACACGCCCAGGTGTTCCGCCAGTCCCAAGGCAGAGCCCAAGCCAAGGCAGCTGACACTGTTGGCCTTGCTCATCACACTGTATTTTCAAATGGAAAAAAAAAAAAAACCTAAAACAAAACAAAACAACAACAAAAACCAGCATCAGTAGCAACAGCAACAAAAACTAAAAATCTACCTTAGCTGTGTGACACTGCTGAATATATTAAAGGCATTTATACCTAAAAGACATGTTCCATCTTGAAGCAAATGAACATTTTGAGAAAACAAAACCCAGGTTTGAACTCTGCTTGTGATATCAGTAGGCCTAGCTAATGGAGTAACACAGGAATTTCAGAAATCAAAAAGATTTCATGGAAAAGCTGCTGTTTGAGTCAATGTTTTCTGATGAGGAAAAAATCAAAAATTGGATAATATGTAATGGGTTTGCAGATATGAAATTAACAGTGGCTGTGAGGTAGAATTATTTTTGAGAAATAGTGGGATCCCCAAGTACAAAACTGGGGTGTTTTTCCACTGGCAACCCCTTAGCAGGCCAAGACAGCCAGCAAGTCCACACCAAGTCCAGAGCCCTGAGTCTTTCCAGGAAGCCCCACTCAGCGGCCGGGAAGCAGGCGGGGGAGCTCTGGCCACCCTGCTCCTGCGGGTCCAGCGAGTCCACGGCACAGGAACAGCCCCCAGGTCTGACTGCGTGACTGGAAGTCCTGGCGGCAGACGAGCAAGGGGACGGCTTCATCACCAGGCTCGTACTGCACCACACTCATTTCTATCTAAATGGGCTTCTCCAGTGCCATTCAAAGGAGCCCTGAGTGATAGTTCTCCCTGCCTTCCTAAAGGATGGTTGTGTGATGACTACACTGTGGTAAAATATAAAATTGTTTTCACACATTTTTCTTAAGCTTTTACACTGAAGCATCTTCTGTACAATGCAGCTAGTTATACATGAAGCAAAACAAGGATACTGGAAATTTCTTATTAAAGATATATTTATGCATTACAATCTACTAACTAAAGTTGCAATTTCAAAACATTTTTAAATGTATGTGTAGTATCTGTTTTCTGTTTAGAATATTAAAATTTCATGAAGTTGTTAAACCATATTTGTCAACTTAGAATAAGATATTATTGCATAGGTTTTAAGATTTAAATATCATAATTGCACCCGCTTATATTAAATAGAACCATGAAGAATCATGATTGATGTGCAGATATATAAAAATATATTCTTTGTTACTTAGGAATATGTGTGTGTGTGTGTGTGTGTGTGTATATATACATACATATATATATATATATATATATATATATATATAAAATATAAAGACATGCATGGGTGGATAAATGAACTCAAGTATTTTAGTTTGGAGAGAAACCAAAGAAATATATTTTAAAAAGAGATAATTCAGATTTTTTAGTGTGCATATTTCTGGAATATACAATTAAAATTTTAAAAGAAAAAATCCCAAAAACTTCCCCTTTCCCTGTTTTAAAACAATGTGTATATGTGTGTGTATATGTATATGCACACACACACAGTGTGTATGTGTGTAGTGTCTAGGCCACACTGCACACCCTCTCACACCCCCTTCTCTCACCGTTGCTTGCATTCCTGCTTTATTTCTCCTTAGCTCTTAACCACATCTTAATGGACTGAGAAGTCTACTGTGTGGCTTTGCTTTGCAGTCCTTCACCACTGCACGGAGGCTCCTGTAGTACATGAGCCTTCTCTGGGTTTTGTCCCTGGTCCCCGCCTCCCCGCTTGGCATCCCCCAGAAACTAGGGCGTCTTGTTACTTGTGAGCTCTGGATAGCACTTGCCTGGGAGCAGACAGGCCGTAGGGCTCTCAGCAGAAAGAGCAGCGCTGTCCACAGAAGAGACGGAGTGCAGAGCCCACACGGCTCTGGGTTAGGGGAGCGCCCACACCTCAGTCCAGCCTAACCGAACCCCAGCGCAAACTCAGGGCCCGCTGTGTGCTGCGCCTCCAGGCTGGTGAACACACGGGTTTGCCCCGAGGATGACCCCTGTTCTGCAGTCCGCAGACGGCCGTCTGAGCCGTGCGGTGCGCCGTGTCCCCCAGCCCACGCCGTGTGCGCCACACCGTGTCCACACGCATGGAAACCGCAAGGGCTTGGGGCTCCACGGGTCCCTCCGAGTCACCCCCACCCCATACCGGGGCACAGCCCGTGCTTCCCTGGAGCCTGTTCTCTTCCTTTCTTACTGGCTTTCATCATCTTTATAATCTTTGTGTAATTTTTGTCCCACCAAAATTACAAACTCTAGACAGACAGGTATCACGTCTGTGTGTACTCCGGAGATTACGGGAGAACCTTGCATAAAGTGGGTATTAGAAAACGTGGGCTTCAGGGAACCCGTGAAAAGTCAGATCCTGCTCACGTCTCGGGTCTCTTCCTTAGCCCAGTAGGGAATACTAGCACTGTAAAAGGAGTCCCGTGTACTTCAGTCTTCCCCAGGTATGATTTAACGTAACAGAGCTGGTTGTAAAATCATCCATCGATGTTTAAAGGTGTTCTTTTCTAACCGATTTTTAGAAAGCTTGTTAAATAAAGTCGTACAACTCAGGGACTCTTTGGACAGCATTTGAGCCTATGCTAAACATGGTATCCAGGCTAAACGAATACTTTATTGGCTTATGATGAGTAAATTGCCTGAAATATGTGAAAGATGGATGTATCATGTATTTTAGTGCTCAGTTAAGATATTCACTAAACATTTTAAGTATTTATATCCATATGTTATAGCTACATACCCGAAGAATTGCAGAAAAATAAAAGTAATATAACTTGGCAACAACTAAAATTAATAGTTTTTGTCTACATCTTTAAACTGTCACACTTCGTAGGATGTAATCCACTAGAATTCGAATGCCATCTGAAGGCATCTTGATTAATGAAAAGGTCAAAGGAGCGAAGTGCTTGGTCTTTAACATTATGCATCCGAAGCATTCAGGAATTTGATGCATTGAACTGCAGATGTTCCCAGAGCAGACAGCATTGGCGATGAGGGGGATGGGACACTAATCTATTATGCTCGCAGAGGGTGCAGTGACGGGAGAAAGAACACACTGCCTGTTCCAATTTCTTCTGGATATTTAAAAAATGTTGCCTAGAAAGGGCAGTGCATCAGTGAGAAGTAGAATCCAATGTATCTTACTTAAATTCAATTACTGTTAATGTGTCAGACAAAAATACATCCATATGCGTGAAGAGCATTTAAAACTTTTCATTATGGGGTAATTTTCAGTTTACAGAATGCTATAAAAATAATGTAGAGATTTCCTGTGTTCTCTTCCTCCATCTTCTCCTTAGGTTACCATTTTGCAGAATGACAAAATACTTTCCATAGCTAAGAAATTAACATCAGTAGAATATTCTGAATTAAAATATAAATGCTACTTGGCCTATCAGTTGTTCCAGTATCTCTCTGTCTGCCATGATACAGCCCAGGACATCATAGGATATCTTGTCTCATCCCCTTAGCTGATTCCAATCTGGAACTGTCTCTACCAGTCTTTCGTTGCCTTGACTGTTGAAGGGAGCTGGGGAGATGTCTGTAGAGCGTCCTTCAGTCCTGCTTGGCTTTTGTTTCCTGGTGGTTCCACTGGGATTACGCATAGAAGCAAATTTCTCCTCAGTGTTTCATGCTAGTGAATAAAGGGGTGTCAAAAGACATTACTCAAAATATGAAGCTCAACCACCTGAGTAAAGAAGACTCTTCCAGGAGTCTCCAGCTACAAAGTTATGTTCTGTTCCTTTGTTATTACTAGACGTTTTGAGAGAACTATTTTAAAACCACCTAAATGTCCTGCATCTGTTGAAACGCTCACTCACTGATTCACCCTCTGTAGGCGGTGGTCTAATGATTTTGCATATCCTTCCTATTTGTGCTCTGCGATTCATCTGCGAAGACAAACTCTGGTCTATCCCATTTTTTTAGTCATCCAGTATTTGTTTTGCTATGGAATAGTGGGTAATTATTTTGCTTTACAGCTTATGATCCCATTGTATTTTTCTTATTTTGTTGTGGAGCTGTGCCAGCTGCGGGCCCTGGGAGCTCTTCTACGTTCCTGTCCCTGCTTCGCTTGCTTTCCTGGTTCTCTCCATGCTTTCTCCCTTCCTGGCACCAAATGCTCCAGCTTACCTGACACATTCCTTTGCCCTGCTCTGGGCCCTGATTGTTGTGTGATGGGAAAGAGAATCCAGCACCCGAGAATGGGCTGCTCCCGGCTACTGCGCATCCTCGCTTCTCCCCTTTCCACGTGGGTGAGGACGCTGGTGCGGATCGCGTGTCTGTTCGCACGTGTAAAGATGTGACGGCCCTGTGCGGATGCGCAACCTGAAATCCAGCTGGCAAGGTTCCCTCCCACCGCGGCCTTTTCTTTCCCTTGTCTGACTTAAGCCGACCCACATCCCTTTCTGCGTTCCAAGCGTACTTTCCTACCATGCCACACACACACTTTCCAGTTTCCTGAGCCGAACTCCTGCTGCCAGCAGCTGCACCCAGTAGAATACAGCGCTTGGGCCCAGGGCTCCGTGTTGTTTTGTTCAGAGACCCGGGGCTGTGTTGTCTTCAAGCTGACATTGTCTTGTCAGAGTATGGTTTCCGAGTTAGGAGGTCAGTTTTTCTCAGGTTAGTCACTGTGTTACAGTTAGATCCATCAGTCATAGTCTCTTCTATCTATCCTCCACGACCTACTTGGTGTTTTAAAATTACTATGCGAAAAATCTATTTCTGTGATGTATTGTTCTGTCAGGTTTGAAAAATGCTTGGGGTCCTGTACCCCTGAGCACAGTTTTCTATAGGACAGTAGCTTTCCCCAAGCCCCTGTGCTACGCGCGTGTGTTTGGGGGAGAGGATGTATGCACGCTTCCAACCCTAGCTATCTATGATGCCCTCTCCCCAGATTTTTAATTCCCAGCAGATCATACAAGTGGGATATCTTAGAATGAATGTTTGGATATCCTTCCAGTTAGAAAAATGTATTTAAGATTCATCCATATTGTGCAATATATTAGTAGGTTTCCTCTTCGATCATTCAAGTAGTTGTAGTATTAGTCACAGACAGGCTATAGTTTAGTTTGACTAGGTGAGGAACATTTGAATCGTGCCCACTTTGGGGAAATTACAAGTATGCCTGCTAGTCCATTTAGTCTTGTTTGAATCTACATTTTCCTTAAATACTGATTTTTGTCATTTTGGTTAATTTTCAATTTAAAATTATTTGTACAGTGGAAAATAGAACTTTAATGAATTTCTTCATTTATTTTAGTGAAATATAATTTCGAACTGACTCCATAGCTACTGTAGTAAAATTTTAGGGCCATGCTTCCTGTGTTATTTGATATCTTTTAGGATAAGATCATTTAAGAACCAACTAAGGTTTAATCCTGTGCAGTGGAAAATATTTTAATTTTTCTCAAGGGATACTGAGCATTTTATTAAAGACTATTGAAATTAATATTTTTAATTTCTTTATCTCAAAAACATGATTCATTTCAATTATGTGATTATCAAATAATTTTCTAAATTCTTCATAAAAGTTTGTGCTGATACTGAAAGGAGTTCTGATGCCTTGTGTGTGTCTTGCACTACATATCACAATAGCAAATTACTTTATAAAACCTATTCTATTCAATTCTTCAAAACTATTTTGAAAGCAGAAAAGATAAGGTTTATCTTTAAGAACTCAGCCATTATCTATTCTTTCTTATAAGATTCTATTTCAGAAAATACAAGGAATTTTCTAAAAGTTGACTGCCATTTTACCAGAGTGTTTAATAACTTTAAAAACTACACTGATTGAATGGTTACAAGACCAAGAACTGTGGAAAGATAATTTTAATAATCCTTTCATTATCTCTACACTCTGGCATTTTCTATTCCGTAAATGAAGTTTTAATTTGTTATCAACATAATAGGTAAAATTAATGTCTTTGTTGCAGGCCAAGTTTTTTCAACTTCAATTAAACTTCAGCATGACTTTTGTGCATAAGGACATCCACAGAAGAAAATCAACTGCATGTTTTTTCATCAACTTTATAGTATTCCATATTGCTGCCATTGTTTTTGTATGTGTTGTAAAACATTTTAACTAAGTCTTATGCAGATTTTCCTTGTGCTGTTTCTTCTAAAATGGGTTTAAATATGTTATAAGCTTTATTTGCATTTAATATTACTTACAAATAATGATAGCATTCAGTTTTGCTAATCATAACTTGCAAGCAGCTCATATAGTTTTTAAGTTTCATCAAATGACCTTCATTGCTTTTAGTGAAGTGAAATACTGTCACACAACCTAGCAGTGACTTAGTGACTGCTGTAGAATTTCTAATTTTGATTTTTTAAAGTTAGATATAATTTTACCTTGAACACTCATTAATACAAAATCATCTTTGGATTTTGAGGGTAATATTACAGATGTTTTATAAGTGCCCTAAAGACATAACACATACTCGTGGAAACACTGTCTAAATTTAAATATGTTAGACAAGGAATCCCCTTTCTTAGGAAAACTTACTTTATTTCAGCTAATGTTTAACAATACTCAAGTCTCCTGAGTTTATGTTTTGTCTACTTTCATACAGATGACAATAAGTGGTTAGAAAAATAACTGGCCATAGACAAGAACGATCAGATTTGCTGTGTAGCAACACCATTAACCATGAGCTGAAAAATGAAAAATGTGGTAAATCCCAGGCTGATGTATCTTCTTTCCTTTCCGTGTTTCACCCAAGAATGAGGGGAGATGCAGGGACTTTCACTCTAATTCTGGGGGTCACTCAGTGTGGAGGAGAGCCTTACCAATAGGTAAAATTATTTCTAGCTTTAAAAATCAAAATTGGAGATTCTGCAGTGGCTGCTAAGTCACTGGTAGGTTGTATGATATTATTTCACTACACTAAAAGCAACAAAGGTCATTTGATGAAATTAAGAACTATGGGCTGGGGATTTAACTCAGTGGCATAGGCGCCTGCCTGGCAAGTATGAGGTTGTGAGTTCAACCCCCAGTGCC
>RJWM01019161.1:0-39507 GCA_004363535.1 Dasyprocta punctata | reverse complement strand
GGCCCCGCGAGGAGCCCCTCTCGTTCTCCTCCAAGGTCCCAGTCAGGACCCCGGAAGGCAGTCCATGTTTAGTCCTGATCCGTGCCTGTGCCGCTCGGGCCGGGCGGGGGCCCCGCGAGGAGCCCCTCTCGTTCTCCTCCAAGGTCCCAGTCAGGACCCCGGAAGGCAGTCCATGTTTAGTCCTGATCCGTGCCTGTCATTTCTAAGCTTCTTAAAGGAAGTTTCTGGGTCACTTTTCTGAACTATTGCCCTGTGTGAGTTGCCCTGTTATGGTTATTTGTAAAAGTCCCTGTTACTTCGCTACCTTCTGTCCACCATGAACTGTTGCCCCTCTGCCCCGTACCACCCTCCCTTGGAACTGGTCGATTATGGCCGGAACCTTCTACAAATTGTGAGCTAATTAAACCCTTCCCCCTTTAACTTTGGGTGTCAGGTATTTTGCTTTGGACTGGCTCAGTCTGTGTGAGCAGGATTATTCTCCATGGAGAGAGGCTCAGAGGTCTAGCGATTTCCTTAACCTACGATGGCTCAAAGTGATTGTTCAGGGACCCCCGCTACATGCCACTGTGTCCATTACACACAGCGTCTCTAATCCTCACAGCTCCTCTCTCACGTGGGGATTGAACCCAGGGTCTTTGCACTAGGCTCCATCCCAGCCCTTTATTTTTTATTTTGAGACAGGATGTTGCTAAATTGTTAAGTTGCACAGGCCGGGCTTGGAATTGAGATTCTTCTGCTTCAGCCTCCAGAGTGCTAGGGTTGCAGCATGCACCACCACGCTTGTCTAGCATACCTGTTTTATTGGTGACAGTCTGAGCCTCAGAGACATAAAGTGCCTGGTTCAGGGCCACGGAGGGTTTGAATCTGCTTGAGCTTCTGAGTGGAGGCTCTTTCCTATAGACTGCACTGCCCACGTGGGCTCTCTAGCACCCTTCCCCAGCAGGAAGATTCCTAACCAAGTTGGTCGGAGTGCAGACTGTCTGCAGTGGATAAGCCCTTTCATTGCATTTGTGCTTAATCGTGGTGTCTTTGTTATAAACCTTCTTTTTTTTTTTTTTTTTTTTTTTTGCGGCACCGGGGATTGAACTCACAGCCTTGCGCCTGCCAGGGCAGGCGCTTAAGCCACTGAGCCAAACTCCCGGCCCTGGTTTTTTGAGGCAGGGTCGCACTATTGTAGCTCAGGTCGGCCTTGCGCCGTGTTGTAGCCCAAGCCAGCCTCGAACTCACAACGCTCCACCTACCTCAGCCTCCCGAGTGCTGGGATTAAAGGCGTGCGCCACCACGCACGGCTTGTTATAAACCTTCTTTAAAACCTGTGACTCGCAGGCCAGATCCAAGTTCCAAGGCCCCTTCCTTCCTGCCGTTTCTTCCCTCACCTTCTCTCAACATTTTCTTTCCCCAGAGGGAACGGTGTGGGGATCCCAGGGTTCACCCCGATGAAGCCCTCACAATTCTTGTACTCTTCCTCCCCGCCCCCAGGGCCTTCCCAACATTACCTTCCCATCACTCACGTGTGCCAGCTTTTAAGACATGTACTGTGAGAAAGCTTACCTGGTTTCCTCTCAGACACAACTCTCCATCTGTTCTTCCATCCGTCCACTTGTCCATCCGTCCATCCATTTTTTTGCTATGAGAATGGAAGCTCTCTGTACTGCACTATTAGGGCAGGGGTCTTACCTCTTTGTTCTACTCAAGACCCAGAAAGTGTGTAGCACATAGTAATTGCTCCATCAATGTTGAAGGATCTCATTGCATAGCTATTTATTGCATTTGGGCCACGACTCTCTTTGTCTCCTTATACTCTGTATCCCTTCTTTAGCACCTATAATCGCTTTTAAGTGATTTGTTTTCACCCCTGCTGCTGCCTAAAAATCATCTTTTTGAAGAACTAAACTGTCTTATTTGCCTTGGCATCCTCAATAGCCATCTAAGAATCTGGCTAGAATTCATTTTTGATAAGAATCCTGTTGTCCTACTTTTCTCTTGTTGCTGACACAAAATACCTGACACCCAAAGGTAAAGGGGGAAGGGTTTATTTAGCTCACAATTTGTAGAAGGTTTAGTCCACAATTGACTCGTTCCAAGGGAGGGTGGTATGGGGCGGAGGGGCGACAGTTCATGGTGGACAGAAGGTAGCAAAATAACAGGGACCTTTATAGCATCTTTCTGCCCTTTTTTTCTTATCCAGGCTACTCGGGGTGGGTAGCAAGCATACCCTAATCCTAGTGCTCTGCATCCTAGCACTGCACCATAAGTCAATCCCAGCACCACACACTCTAGATCCAGCCACCTCTGGGAAAGCCCGCCTATGACCACATGAGGCTTCGATGGGGACATCCAGACACAAGCCCTCACACCTGTCAAACAGACTAAATTAGAAAGCCAAAATTTGAATCTCAGCTTTGCCGAGATTGACTCTTCACTTCTCAGTATATATATGCAGGTGGCCTGTGCCTCCCTCCCGCACTGCAGGCTCCGTGCTGTGAGAAGAGGGCACAGCGGGCTTGGGAGGCAGCTGCTGGACACCTGTTCCCCCTGCAGTGACCAGGGGAGTTCTCCAGGACATTGCTGCTGTCCATAGGCGTGTCCTGGTGAAGTGTGACCAGCAGCCTCTGGACGGGAGGGCTTCCGTTTAAGTTTCTTCCTCTCATGTATTAGTTTTCCCTCAAGTCTGACCTCCTGGTGTTGGCGGTGACAGGTTATCCTGAGGAGCAGATCACTGGCCCAGCCAGGTTCCCTGGACCCCAGTGGGTTCCCTCTCTGCTGAAGCAGAGCCACACTCTTGGCTGTAGACCTTCCTGTGATGCTGCCCTGCAAGGTGGCTGCTGTCTTCCCTGAGGCGAGCTTCCTTCAGGGCACGACTGTGCATCAGAGAGCTGGAGTTAGAGAGCCAGGAGTGGTTTGGATCCCCACTCCTTAGAATAGGTACTGCTGCCGCCTTTGTAACCACAGCCTGGGACGCATCCCAGGAACAAGGGGCCGCAGAGAGCAGGTGATAGGGAGTCCAGGGAGGGCTGCTGCAGGGCCGGCCAGTGGGGCCAGCTCCCTACCAGGGTCTCCCTGTCTGTGTGGATCCCAGAGCAGCGTCCCCAGGGCCCACGCCCCGCCAGCTCTGCCAAGGCACAAGCAAGGAACAACGTGTGGATGCTGACATGGCAAGGACCAGGGTGGCCCACATTCCTCCTGTCCCCATTTCCCGTGTGAAACTCAGCCACGTGGCTGCACCTAACTGCAGTGAGCAGGGGAAGAACTGCTCAGCCATGTGTTAGGGGTGACAGGTGAGGCAGGTGGACCAGTAGCCTGTGCTGTAGGCACGCAGCCCAGTGTCACCAGCAGGAGGACGTCTGGGGTCAGTGCCCCAGAGGACAGAAGGCACGGTACCAGGCTGCCGCCAAGTCCAGCAGGAGGAGGACTGGGCTAGGCTGGACCACTGTGGAGACCCCGCGGGAGAACAGTGGGCCTCAGGTGCTTGGATGTTGGGGGATGCTTTGCTGCTGAGGCCTGGAGTGAGGTGGGGTCCTGGCCTTGGAACGGATGTGGGGACGAAGGAAGGGTGCATTGCTGGGTGTGAGGAGGGGTGCAGATGGGAGGCCGGGAAGCAAGACAGGCCTTCTGGGGAAGGTACAGACTACTCTGTTTCCTTTCGAACTGGGAAGGAAGTGAAAAAAAAAAAAAAAGCAAAACACCAATGTTGAGTCCAACTCACAATAAAATACTGATTCTGTAAGAAAATATCTTTGTGCTTGGACCAAATGAGCAGAATAACTTGGCCTGTTACAGATGCCTCCGTGACATTGGTTTGGTGAATTAAATGAGCACTAACCATCCCCCAGGCAGAGAGCGTGTGTGGCAGTGTGCTGCTGGTGCACGGTGCCTGCTTGGGTTTGTCACTCACCGCTGTCCCTTCAGAGCCGCAGGGCCCTGCCAGGCCTGCCCAGCGCGTGCAGTGAGAGGTGGCATGCAGGTCACCAGCTCCTGCCACCCATGCCCACTTCCCCTCGCGCTTTCCGCCTGCTTAGCCCACATCCCTGGAGCCCATCCTTCTGGACGCTTCTTCCAGGGCCTGCAGTGTCTCCCACTTCCCTATTTTAAGACACGCAGAAATTTGTCCGTCACCTAAAACACGCACATCTGCTTGGAGTTTCCAGCATCAGCGGCAGTGGGCTGGTGGTGCTCACAGGAGAACCTGAACACGTAGGCCTTCGTGCCGCACCGCTGAGCTGCCCTGAACACTCGGACTGTGGGGAAAGAGAGATTTTTTTTTTCCTGTGGTACAGCCCATTTTTGATGTTTTATTTTGAGATGGGGTCTTCCTAGGTCTCTAAGTTGCTCAGGCTGGGCTTGAACTTGTGATCCTCCTGCCTCTGCCTCCTAGAGTGCTGGAATTATAGACCTGTGACACCATTCCTGGCCAGGGAGAGGGTTTTGATTAACAGCATGTACAGGGAGGCGGGTGTTACATGGTATAATAAGTAGCGACCGCATGGTGTACAACAGGTTCAAACACCAATGTTGGAAAAAACTGAAGCTACATAGTTGGGCAGACCTCTCCTCCTTTTCTTTGGCCACTACCACAGTGTCAGAAGCCACCCAGGCAGCTGGGCACAGTGGCACATGCCTGTAACCTCGAACTCTGAGTGTCTGAAGCAGGAGGATTGCAGATCTGAACCCAGCATGGGCAGTTTCGCAATGCGGTGAGGTACTGTCTTAAAATAAAAAATAAAAAAAAAAAAAGGTCACCATGGATGTTTCAAGTTCCTGTTCTGTTTTTGTTGTTGGCCACTTGCCTGTAACGAGGGCCCGTGTGCATCTTGGAGAGTCTGATGAGGGCATTTCTAGAGATGTTAGTGGGCTTTCGTTCATGCACTGAAAACCCTGCCGGCCCGCAGCACCGAGGGCCCCGAGCAGTAGCACTGTGGCCCGTTAGAAGCTCATTCGGCAGCTCACACCGGCTTGTCCTCGCTGAAGTGAGAAGCCTCCCGGCCCTTCCCCAAGAGCCCACTCTGTGCCTGTGCTTTGTGTCAAGAGGCTGTCCCTCGAGTTTGGTAGGTGACAGGAACATTTCTGCACTTGGCAGCAGAGAAGCACTGTACTGAGGGGCAGGGAGTCCAGGCTCAGTCATTTCCTGCTGTGGAATCTGCAGCAGCCTTGCCTGAGACAGAAGCAGGTGGCACAAAGCACCGAACTCGAGCCCAGGGCGCTGGGGCCAGACCACTGCAGCTCCTTGGACAGCCTGGGGTCTGTGGACCTCCGGTTCCTGTGGAAGAGGGCGGAGGCCTGAGATGAGCTTGGAATGTGCTGGATGCCACTGTCTGGCAGAGAGCCGGCCTCAGGGCTCAGGGGCCTGGAGCTCTCGGGACATTTCACATGCAGATGGCCTGGGAGGATTTCTTTATCATGAGTTTTTCTCTCACGGTTTATAATTGGAGGTGTCTGCATCCATGGACTGTGGAGCTTAGCAAGGTGGCCAGTGAGACATCCTCTTGATTTATATTGTTCGTGCCCTGGGAAGGTCATCAGCATCGGAAGCTATGCCCTTGGTCTCTGTGGTTTTGATTTCCTCTTTTTTAAATAGGCATTTGTCCTTGTTCAGAGTTAAACTATGTAGAAAGCAGCTCAGGGGAGGGAGGAGATGCTCGGGGCTTGGAGGTTGACACTCCCTGCAGGGGTCTACAGTGCACTCTGTCCCTTTCCTGGGCTACAGGACCCCGTGGCTAGGAATCAGTCATGCTTTTGGAATATGAGAGACCTTCACACCTGGGGGAGCCCCTGAGAAGTAGCTGCTTTTCTCCCCACGCCCTCTATACCCACCGTGTGCACAGTGCCTTCGCTGGTGACCCTGAGGCCCCAGAGCTGGGACAGTGCCAGCTCTAGCTTAGGCCTGTGAGCAGCTGGGCTGCATGAACTGGAGAAGGTGGCACCTGGCAGTGGAGCTGGGTAGCACTGAGCAGAAGCCACCTCGGGTCTGAGTGTGTTCTGGGCAGTCCTAAAGCAGGAGCTACTGAAAGGGGACTCCCTTCTGCTGGCACCTTGCCGACTTGGCTGACACTTCTGATGCCACCTTGAAGTTGCAGCTTTCATGTGACCAGTGGTGGTTCTAGACTGGCATCCAGGTGACAGTGCAAGAGTCCCCGGTTCTCGTTGTTGGTGCAGCCAGCTTCAAGGAAGCCTGGTGCCTTGGAGCTGAAGAGGGCTCTGCCGCCAACAGCTGGAGGGTGAGGAGACCCCGAGCTGAAGGAGTGCAGTCGGGGGCAGGGCCTGGGTGCCTCAGCCCTCCAGTCTCTGAAGCATGATCTGGACTTTGTGGTCCCAGCAGGTGGCTCTTCGTCATGGACTGGGAGCATCTATGCAAAATCTGTTGATATCCCAGCTCTCTCTGTAGGTTTAATTTATATTTCTCTGATGGGCACAAAAAACAATAGATGGTTTTTTTTCTTAGTATAAATGTTTTTGGAATTTCTGCTTAGTCTTTATCAAATACTTACTTGTCATTACTATATTGAAGTACTTGTGGCATATTTTTCTTATATTTAAGGGTTTAGGCTTACAAGCTTAGACGATTGTGATATTATCAGTGATACTGCAGTACATATCTCCTTATAGATCGTCCCTTTTCTTTCCATGGTTTTTGTTGACACAGTGGAGTGGATGGCTGAGTCTTGGGTTCCATGTACGCTGCTGTGTTGCCCTCGCTAATTGGCTGTGCAGGATTCAGTATGTGTAAAAACTGATACATGGACTTAAAAGCTCAAAAATTCACTCTCAAATGCTCAAACAAGGACTATATATCTTTAAAAGTAATTTTTAGCTGGGCATGGTGGCACATGCCTGTAATCCCATCTACTTGGGAGGCTGAGACAGGATCTCAAATTTGAGGTCAGCCTGGGAGTTAGTGAGACTCTGTCTCAAAATAAAAAATAAAAGAAAACTGTATCAGCAGGTAGCTCCATGGTAGAGCATCCCTGGTCTCACTTCCTAGGACTGCATGCACATACACACCTACAAATTATCTGCATAAACTTTGACTATTTCAGTTTCTTTGGCTGATGGAGTAGATGGGAAAATTTCAATTATCAAAATAATGGTGAAACCAAGCTCTCCTTTCCTTTCTTTTGGTGATACTGGGGATTGAACCCAGAGCCTTTTCACTGAGCTACACCCCCCATCTCTTATTTTGAGACATAGTCTGGCTAAATTGCCCAGACTGGGCTCAAATTTGTAACCCTCCTGTCTTAGCCTCCCAGAGTGCTGGCATTACAGGTATGTGCCACCATGCCTAGCTAACATCAAAGATTTTAATGAAGTGCTCACAGTTTACTAGTGATTTCTCATCCAGCACCTCTGTTAATCCTCCTAATCCTCGGCGAGTCATTTGGGATGGGGTTTATCAGTGTCTCCAGTTCTAGCAGTGCAGATGGAGTGGAGGGGTGTGCTGGAGCGGTGGCCTGGTCTAGCGCCTGCTGTGCGTGCCTCTGTGTTCCCACCCAGGTCTTCGGCAGCTCGAGGGCAGTCACCTCCCGGTGTGACCTGAAGGCAAACCTCCTCCGGAACGGCTGTGGTGGTGAGATCGAGAGTCCGGCCAGCAGCACGCGGGTCCTGCACAGCCTGCCTCTCAGCAGCGAGGGCTCCAGTGCTGTGGGTGCAGATGTCATTCAGATGGCTCCGCAGGAGGTGGCCGTGGACCTCCGGCCTGGTGAGTCAGCTGAGGATGAGCTGGACAGCCTGGGCTTGGGCAGCCCATGGAGAGGGCGTGAGCTGGGCTTGATGGGGGCCAGAGCTGGACACCGAGGTGGGGAGCAGAGGCTCTGAACCTAGGAGACAGCGCAGCCCTCTGTGTATGGATCTTTGCTGTTTTTGAAAAATGCAAGAGAATTTATGTAACATAAAATTTACCATTTTAACCCTGTGTGTGTATGTTACTGGGCCTCATGCACACAAGGCAAATTCTCTTCCCCTGAGCTACATCTGTACACCTGGTTTTGTTTTTGTTTTTGTTTTTGTTTATTTAGACAGGGTCTCATGTAGTTCAGCCTGGCCTTGAGTTCTCTATGTAACCCAGGCTAGCCTCAAAGGAGGATCGCAGCAATCCTCCTGCCTCAGTCTTCTGAGTGCTGAGATTACAGGTATGCACTACTACACCTGGCCCCACTCCTTTTTAAATTTATGTTTTGGAACAGGCTAGTCTTGAATTTGTAATTTTCCTAAATTACCCCCTACCCACCGTAGCTGGGATTACAGCTGCCCACCGCTCATCAGCCTCGTTTTAACCATTTTTACATGGCCAGTTCAGTTTACCGTGTCACACATCATCACCACTGTCTGTTTCCAGAACTTCTTCAGTATTCAAGCAGAAGCTTCGTGTCTGTAGGCAGCCATTCCTCACTCCCCCTTCCTGCCAGCCCCATAACCCCTCTTCCACTCTGCAGCTCTGAACTGGAGTGTCCTAGGTTCCATTCGATACAACCATATTTGTCTTTAGGTGTCACTTAGGACAACATTGTCAGGGTTTGGCCCTATTGTGGCACGTGGCAGAGTTCCCTCTCTTTAAAGCAGAATGATATTCCATTGTAATAGATGCTACATTTTTTATCTACTCATCTATGATGGACATTCAAGCTTTTTCCACCTGCAGGAGTAATGCTATTGTTTTTTCTGGGAGAATGCTCTTGGATTTACTACCTAGTTTATTTATTTATTTATTTATTTTTGTTTTAAAACTACCTTTTGAAGATTTTTTTTTTATTTTAAAGATAGTAAAATCCAACAAAACATAATAGAATGAAGTCAACCAAAACAAAGCAGTAGAACTGGTACAGAACTTCTAAGAAAGATACTATGAAAACAATAGCTTCTATGGTATATCTTGTTATTTTCAAAATAGTTGACCTTTCCAACAGGTATAGTAAAATCAAACCAAAACAAAACAAAAATACAGTAAAACCAATAAAAACAGAGTATAAAATAAGGCCACAAAAAAAAAATTAATCAGAATAAAGCAAAACAATGAGAACAATATTGGGCCTCGAAGACAAGTCACAAGAGAATCCCCCATTTTTGCTACATTGGCTATTGTCATCTTCCAAAGAGATGCTCAGGCTGCCAGCCCCAGGCTTGTATCCTGGTTGGAGGTGCTCAGACCTGGCTGGGCGGGCTCCCAAGAAGCCCATTTCTTTCTCCTCCTGGGGTCCACGCTGGTCACGCAGGCCCTCGGAAGGCTGTCTTACTTGTGTCCTGGTTGGGGCACTCAGGCCTGGCTGGGCAGGCTCCCAAGAAGCCTACCTAATTTAAATTGCTCCAGAAAAGTGTTACTTCTTGGAAAAAGTATTTCCCTGTCAGCAGAATCCCTTTGACTCCGTGGCGTTGTCAGGGGACAAACTTCTAGAGTAGAGGTATTTTCTTCCATGGTCCTGGAGCCCCTGCAAGCCCCAGAGGTGATGGTAATGTAAAGAACCTCAGAAGTGCTGTACACGTGCTAAGTGCCAAATGCTTGGCGTATTCTGGGGCTAGAATCATCGTACGCTTGAGGAGACCACCCGCTAAAGCCTCCCGCCCCAGGCCTCCATGCCTGCACCCGTGGTTGTTTCTAGTTTACCGTCTCTGTCCTCAAATCCCTGCCCTGCGCAGTCCTTGCGGCCTCAAAGGTGGGCACTGCATGTGGTGACGTTGGGGCAGGTCATGGTGTTGGGAGTGAGCCCATCTCTCAAAGTCCCATTGGGTTTTGTTTGTTTGTTTGTTTGTTTGTGCCTTCTTTTCTTCTGGCTTGTTCAGAGGCTTTCACGAGACTCTTTGTACAAAAGAACTTTAAAAAGCTAAAATTCTATTTTGAAAGGATCATGTCCAAAGCTGCCAGGTACAGGTTTGCGTGGGGAGGCTTGGCCCCCCAAAGTGGGTTTGTTGCGGTGCCGCACGCCCAGGAAAGTGCGCTGTTGTCGTAGCTATTGTTCTCACTACTCTTTTTGGTTTATTTTTTGGCAACACTGGGGATTGAACCCAGGGCCTTTGCATGGAGCAGCATCCCCAAGCTTTTTTTTATTCTTTATTTTGAGACAGGATCACACTAATTTGCGAAGTTACACAGGCTGGGCTCAAAAATGTGATCCTCTTGCCTCAGCCTCCCAGAGTGCTGGGATTACAGGCGTGCACCACCACGCCTGGGTTATTATTCTAACTGTATGGTTCTGTACCATGTGCTTTTTTGGAATGAGCTCTGAGTTATCACAGAGTCAATAAATTTGATTTTGTCTCGAAACTAAGAAACAAAAGAAGGGCAGAGGTAGGCCCTGCTGGATAGGGAAGCACAAACTGCTAGATCATCTGCTCAGGGATTAGAGCCGCGTTAGCTGAAGTAGGATTTCCCAAATCTCCTTATGGTGCGTGGCACCCAGCCAGGTGGTGCCATGAGGCACCGAGCTGGGAGAGGCAGGAACCCGCACAGCCCTCCCTGGGGATAGTCATCAGCTAACGTATTCCTGTAGGTACAGGAACAGCCACCCATAGTGTCCATTCTGTGTGTCTCCTCTATGTCAGATTAACAGTGGAGCAGTAATTTAAAAGAAATTCTAGAAAAATCATCCACCTCAACACTGTCGTTTTCATTTTTTACTCTACCGTGTCTCTATTTCCTTGTGTTCGTATTTTCCTGTTACCTACAGTTGTAATTTGTTTATACTGTGTGCTGTTCTCATTCAATAATCTTTGAAACTAAGGACCACAGTTCACACCCTGGAAGGGTTTGTCGTTTCAGTCGCCGTCCTGGGAGGTTTCTGTCTTGCGTTCCTGGAGCTCTGAGTCTAGCAGAGCTCACAGAGGCTGTGGGGTTCACTGGGTGGCAACACATCCTCGCCTCAGTGGATTCAGTGAGGAAAGAGGTGGATGTCACGCAGAGTCACGCCGAGGTGTGACTCTGAGCAGAGAGAGGCTCAGCGCACACTGTTTAGTGACGTCTCCAGCTCAGCGCTGGGACAGTTTCCTGTATGAGAAATAACGCGGATAGCACGGTCCAGTGTTTATAGAAAATGTGGGTGCTCTGTGTGGGTCAGGCCTTGCAAGGTGGGGAGCCCAGTGCTGGGAGGTCAGGGTGGTAGGGTGGGGGGTGGCTGCCCTGTGAAGACCACCCAAGCCGTGGGGAAGTTCAGCCTGTAGCGGTGAAGACCAGGAGAGAGCCAATGAAAGTGAGAGTTCCTCTAGCCCAGTGTGGTGGTGCATGACTATAATCCCAGCACTCAGGAGGCTGAGGCAGGAGGACCACTGTGGAGTTCAAGGCCAGCTTGGGCTATGTAGTGAGTTCAAAGCTAACCTGAACTATATAGCAAGACCTTGTCCCCACCAAAAAAAAAAAAAAAAATTTCCAAAAGCTCCAGAACCATCGTGAATATGTTTCTAAATACAGAAATACGTGGGTTTGTGCACACATACATGTGTGTGTGTGGGGGGGGGGCTGGGGGTAGAATTCAGGGCCTGGCCCACGCCAGGCAACTGCTCTGTCTCTGAGCTCCATCAGAAGCCTCTAAATCTAGAAACACTTGAAACCAATAATGCCTGGTAGCAGTTTGAAAATGTAGGTTTAATATTTATAAAGAGGAATTCTGGAAAATCCCATTGATTTTGGTGAAGGAAGGAATAGTATGCTGCACTTAGCAAAGTTTTTGGTGCACGTTTACTTCCAGGAGATCCCCCCGTTTCTGAGGAGGGCTCTCAGGTGTGTGGGGACTGGTTTTCCATCATGTACTTTCAAAAATGCTTCTGTGCCTTCTCACCCCGCCCTCATGCACCGTAATAGCGATTTGTTGAGTGAAATGCGATGCTTTGCCAGCCCTATGCCAGAGGACCCAGGGACAAGCTTCAGGGTACCATGGAAGACCTGAAGGAGAAAGGGAGGGAGGGCGGGAGGAGGACGTCCTTCTTTACACAGAATTACTTAATTTTTTAAAAAAATTGAGATAGGGTTGGAGATTTAGCTCAGTGGTGCAGCAACTATCTGGCACGTGTGAGGTCCTAAGTTCAATTCCTGGTACCTAAAATAAAATAAAAATAAATAAAAAGTTGAGATATAATTCACATACCATAAAACTCACTGCTTTAAAGAGTTTTTTTAATTTTGAAGATGATAAAGCCAAGGAAAATAGAATAAAACCAAACAAAATAAAACCAGTATAAGTTATACAGGACTTCAAAACCTCACAAAATCAACCATAGTTACCATAATGCCTTTTGTTGTCTTCAAAATAGCTGCAGATATCTTCGGACATAGTAAAAACAGAATAGAACAGTATAACAGAATAGAACAGAAAAAGAATAGAACAAAAACAACACAATGAATGCAGTAAAGGTCTTCAAAACAAGCCAATAGTAAATCCAAAATGGCTACCCTAATATGTCTTGCTATCTTTCAAATAGCTGTTCCTGCCATCACATTTAACATAATCAAACAAAACAAAAGAGAATAAAACCCAGCACAACAAAACAGTGAAAATGATATGGTTTCCCAGCCAGGATCACTTCCTGATAAGGCCTGGTTCTCTCCCTCCGCAGTCCACGGATGGCGGTGACTCGCGGAGAGAGGCTTGGGTCTGGCTGTCCCCACTCCGGCAGCAGCCTGCGCCACCACTCCACTTTGAAGAGACTGCTTAAAGTGGTTCTTAATGTATTTGGGAAATTATATATTTATCACCACTATCTAATTCCACAACATTTTTGTTACCCCAGGAAGAAGCCCAGTTCTCAGTACCAGTTGTTCCTTATCCTATACCCGCTTTCCTCATTCAGCTGCTGGCCGTCTCTGATCCCCTTGCCATCTCTGAGATTTCACCTGTGCATCATGTCACATGTGACCGTGTGGCCATGTAGTCATCCATTTTGTAGAATGCATTTCATTCCTTTTTATTGCCAAATAATATTCCATTTTGCATATATATATATAGTTGTACCACATTTCTGTTGATGGACATTTAGGCTGTTTCCACTTTTGGATAATTATGAACATTCATGTATAAGTTTTATGAGGACATGTGTTTTCAATAATCTTAGATATATAGGAGTAGAATTGCTGGATCATATAGTAATTCTATGTTTAACATTTTGAAGAACTGCCAAATTTTAAGCAGGATTTTGTATAAAAACAGGATCGTGTTTTCCATTTTATTTCAATACTGAAAACTATACGTCAGGATAAAAACTGAAAAAAAAAATCCCCAACAACAGACATAAAGTCTGTAAGACAAGACATAAACTTGAAATCTTACTGAGACAGTCAAAAGCTAGTGGTGGTTTGGAACACTGGGATAATTAGAAAGGGTTTCTTAAAATCCTTATTTGCTTCAATCCCCCAGCCTCTTAAAAATGACCTTTGATTGTTAGCTTTTTCTTTCTTTTCATTTTAAACTTTCTTTTTGAAATGATTTTAGACTCACAAGGAGTTGTAGAAGTGCTGCAGAGATTCTCCATGTATTCGTCTCAGCTCTTCCAAGGGAGATGGCGGAGGTAACCGAAGGATGCTCTCAGGGCCAGGAAGTCAGCTCTGGTACAGGAGCACTGGCCAGACTGCAGGGATCGGCTGCTTTCGAGGTGCATCTCTACCAGCCCTGACGGAGGGCTTTCCCCCCGTTCCCCCCAGAGCGGACCAGGGATGTGTGCTGCCCCACCTCCTCAGACCGAGAGTGTCCCAGCTCACAAAGGACTCCATGATGCATGAGGGCTTATTTTATTTATTTATTTATTTTTAATTTTTTTTTAAGCAACACAAAACAGAACCAAAATTTATGTTTATAAAATACAATCTCTAATATAAGATACAAAATACTATACATATCCATCTTCTAAATTATCATTTCAGGATTTACATTTTTAAAGGTTATCTCTGATGATTTTTTAAATTTAGAATTTTTACAGGCTTTAAATATATCTGTATCAAATCTTTATGTTTCTTTTGAAACTGAAGCTGGACATCAATGTAATCTAAAATGAGGTTTGTGAGGTCAAAGAATTGTGTCTTCAGATAACTTTTTTCCTTAACCTGTCATAATCAAATAACTTCCTTAAAAGGGCACTACCTCTCTTTTTGAGGGGTTATTTTAAAGCAAACTACAGACCTGGAGTCCGATGCTTGGAGGCAGGCGGATGGCATCGTGACATCTGTCCAGAGTCTGAACAGTGTTCTGCGGTGGAAGGGGAGCAGGGCCACCCAGCAGCCTGTTTAGACCAGGGAAGCGGTTCTCTGGTGCTAGGTCTGGATTTAATTTCAGGATATGAAACGCCTTCTTCTGGGGCTGGCAGCGGGGCTGTAAGTTCATTTTCAAAGGTGGACACCAGGGCCCTAACTCCCTCCTCAGCTGTGTTGCACAAATGATTTTTATGTTTCCCTTGTTTGTATCAGTTTCTTGCACTGAGGGATAATTCTAGGGAATCAAAAACCACTCAGTTATTTGGGGATAACAAGACTGTGTGCGCTGAAAACTGCTTTGTTTTAACTACTTTGTGGTTAAAAAGAAAAATCAGTTTTAAATGTTCCTGCTGGAACTCTGTACTCACTCTCTAGAAATGTTTGTCATCTGATTAACGTCCCTAAGGAAAAAGTTAACCTTTTACTTTTTCCCCCCAAAGGGAGGGCAGAGAGAAGCAAGCATTACAAATGCATTTCAGGCGGACTGCTAGCTGATACTTGATTTCAGCAGGGGAAATTGTGCTTAACTGCTGAACAGTGGCAGGAATTCCATGCAAAATGCAGCCAGGGCTGGGTGCTTTGAAACAGAAACCGGAGGGCATGAGAGGGGCTGCTTGTGGGAGCCTCATCCTCCCAGGTGCAGGGGATCTGCTGAGCTTTGGAATCTGCTTTATCCTGTTTCTTTGATCCCACTGCTGGCCCGAGGCTGGGATTATGTGGAACAGCTCCAGAAAGAAGAGATGCAAGCCTGCCGGGGACCTAGGTGGGGAGGGAGGCAGCAGGGAATGACAGATCCAGGCGCTGGGCCTGGGACGGTGCTGCCACAGACAGGGACAGACCAGCCCTGCTGGTGGAGGTGAGGAGGGCTCAGGTTTAAAGTTTCAGGCCGTGTGGGAGAACTGATAGGAAGGGTGTGTGTGAGCAGGTGTGGTTCTGGAAGTTACCCAGGATGGGGGAGGTACCCAGACCTTCCCCCTGCCTGCCAGGCTGCTAACGAGGGAGGTTTCCCTGCTGGGAATTGGGGTGCTGGCTGCCTGACCAGGTCTGTCCCCTGAAACCTGCTGACCGAGCACGTCACTTTGCCAACACCCGTTCAGGAGTTTGTGCTACATAGAACCAAGCTTTGTAAAGGTGCCAGCCAGCAAGCCCTCCTCCTGGGCATGAATGATACTGCCTTCGATCTTACATCCTTTCTGTTTTGGAGAATGAAAAAGGATATTCCTTTCCAACACATGGATCCCGTGTGTGTGAGTGTGTGTGTGTGTGTGGTTGATCAGCTTCTCTTAGAATTTAATGCCAAGATATTTCTCACTCCTGGGCTGGGGATGTGGCCAGTGGTTATGTGTTTGCTTTGTATGCATGTGGTCCTGGGTTCAACCTCCAACACGGAAAAGGGAAACAATTTCTCATTTCCCAGGAGATAACCCTCCCTAGAGAAAGACGTATGTATCATATCACTTCCCTCTTTGCCTTAGGTCTGGAATATTCAAAGTTAAATGTAGATGCCCAAGACTATAGCGAGTTAAACTCAAGTTTCTGGCAGAATTTTCTCTTTTTCGATTCCTGGTACCAAAAAGGAAAAAAAAAAAAAAAAGAATTTTCTGTTTTGTTTTTCCTACAGGAAATTGTTTTAATAATTGACTTCCAGCAGAATTGAGTTATGTGTCATATATATGACTTCATTTAATCCCACATTGATTAATATTGTCCTCATTTTATGGAAACAAACTGAGCAACAAGTTTAGAGAGGGCTGAGATCTTCTGAGTCTTTGGTGACCAGATCTGGATTTGAACCCAGCTCTCCCATTTCCAAGCCTACCGTTGCTTCTGTCTCAAGGGTGCCTCCTGGCCTCTGGATCCAAGATGTTCCCCATGTCCTGCGCCAGAGGCACCCATGTGTTAATTATGCATCGTCCACAGAAAGGTAGAAGTCGATTGTGGATGAAAGAAGATGTGGCTAGGAGCTTTGGGGGAGGTGCACAGGTGTTAGAAAATGCAGGAGGCCCTGCAGAGGTCATGGAATTGAGTGGAGAGTTGTGATTGCGGGTTTGTTCCATTCTCAGTCTGCTGGGCGCGAGAAGCCCAAGGTGTTTCTGCCTGCCCGAATCCTTCTTCTTGTGCACCCCTCCCCCACTGCAACCTGGCACCCAAAGGGCCCTGTCTGCTTGATCCGAGCCAGAGACGCACGGCAGCAGCCCAGAGCTCATTCTGGAAGAAATCTCGAACATTCTTCTGTTTGAGTCAGACTCTGATGGGTTTTAAAAATAGGCTCATACCAGCCAGCAACTCGAACAACGTTAGTCTTGAGGCAAGCTGGAATAATAGACACAAAAACAAGTCAGGCAGGCTTGGAGCTGCCACTGTGGCTACAAATAGTAATTATAATAATTGCACTTTGTGTGTGCAAGCCTTTATCACCACGGAGCCCTTCTCTCCCACACAGCTGCATGGCGTTTGAATCCGTGCAATGGTCACTGTTGCTACTTGCATTTCCAGTGTAAAGAAACTGGCTCAGGTTACACCCCTCACGGAGGGACAGAGCTGCAACTTGAACGAAAGCCTTTTGATCACTGGATTCTTCCCGGTCTAGCTCACGAACTGTGTCTGTCTGTGGTGGGAGAAGAGCACAGAGGACTGGGTTCTGCGTCCTGCAGGAGCGCCGAAGCCTCCCCTTGCTGGCTGTCAGCTGGAGGCTGATGATTGGCTTCTTGGAGTTGTGGCTGTGGCCAATCAGGAGCAGAGCTGTTGCACGGAGCGAAGCCACTTTGGCTGTGGCAGCTGTGAACAGAGGGAGAAGACAGCACACGAACAGTGCTGCTCTGGACGAGCAGGACATGTGTCGGTGCTCAGAAGAGGCTCGTCAGCCCAGGGTGGACTGAATGGTGTGGTGTGAATTGAACCCTGAAGTCGGTTCTAAGTGATTTGTTCCTAGAAATTATGAGATGATTTAGGGAGCATTATCCCCACGTGGGTCTCCCAGCAATTGAGCTGCCCTGACTCGGGCTCCTCATACCCAGGCTTTCTTATTATAGAACAAGAAATCATGTTCTTTCTCTTTTTGGTGGTGGTGGGGGTACAGGAGTCGAACTCAGGGCCTCATGCTTGCCAGACAGGCACTGTGCCACTGAGCTCCGTCCCCAGCCCCAGGTTCTCCTTCTTGTACCTGGTAGAGAAATCTATTTTTCTGTTCTTCTGATATTGCTGTTCTTTTTCTTTTCTTTCTTTTTTTTTAAAAAAAATGAAACTAAAATTTCTACTCTGTCTTCCTATATTTACACATTATTTTTTTCTCTTTGGAGGTACTGAGTATTGAACCCAGGGCCTTCACAGTGAGCTACAGCCCCAGCCCCTTTTTTATTTTGGGTCTCACTGAGTTGCTAAGGTGCCCAGGCTGATCCTGCTGCCTTAGTCTCTCCGAGTGCTGGGGTTGCAAATGTGTGCCACCACACCCAGCTGATACTTGTAATTTCTGATGAAAATGAGCTGTGTTTATGATGTCCCCAAGTGCCAAGTATGCCCACGAACTACATGCTGCTGTCTGATGAATGGCTAAGGAGATGTAAGTAGAGACGAATGAGATGGCATAGGCCTAGCTACTTTTTTCTTTGGGGTATTTTAAGTAACTGTCATTGCCACTCTCCCTTCCTTTACCTGCACATCAGCCTCTTCCCCACCTAGTTCTTACTCATGTCCAAATCCCACCCTATCCAGGTAGTGGGGACTGAACCCTGGGCCTTCGCACCGAGCTACGTGTCTAGCCCTTTTTAAGAGACTAAGTTGCGGTGAGTCAGCACCATACGTGTACTGTGGAGGGAGAGAACCAGGCCTCACCTTCACTGGGAGGTGATCCCCACCTGGAAACCAGCGCCATGTGTGGGCTGCTTCTGGAGTGGGGACAGCCACACCCAAGCCTCTCTCTCTGAGTCAGTGTCATCCATGGACTGTGGAGAGAGAGAACCAGACCTCACCAAGAAGCAATCCCAGCAGGGAAACCATATCATTTTCATTGTTTAGTTGGATTGGGTTTTATTCTCTTTTGTTTGGTTATGTTAAATCTGACGGCAAGAGGAGCTATTTGAAAGATAGCAAGACATATTATGGTAGCTGTTTTGAATTTACTATTGGCTTGTTTTGAAGTCCTTTATTGCATTCACTGTTTTGTGTTTATTGTTTCTATTCTGTCCTGTTCTGTTTGAATTTTACTATGTCTGAAGGTATCTGCAGACAACGAAAGGCATTATGGTAACTATTGTTGATTTCATAAGGTCTTGAAGACCTGTATCACTTATACTGGTTTATTTTGATTGGTTTTATTCTGTTTTATTTTCCTTGGTTTCATCCTCTTTAAAATAAAAAAATAAAGTAACAGGAGACTAAGTTGCTTAGGCTGGGCTCAGGCTTGCCATTCTTCTGCCACAGCCTCCCAGAGTGCTGGGGATATGGGCGTGTACCCCCACACCAGGCCCACGCTCTCTTTTGTTAATTCCTTCCTTGATGGTGACTTCATACCCCAGTCCTGTCTGCTCTGAGTCTTTCTCTGGCCGGTGTGTGGCCAATGGTCTGCTACCCAGCGCACTTCACCTGCGTGGAATTATCCGGCTCACTGCCAGAGGGTCTTGCTGCTGAGAAAACGGAACACCTTAGTTGAGGAGCCTCGTGATTGCAAGTCTCCCTTTAGAAACACCGAAACAAGTGTTTGGGCAGAAGAACCCGGGACTTTCCCCTCAGCACCCCATTTCCTTTAGGCACTCCACTTCCAAGGGAACATTTCTTCGAGGAGGCACAGTATCACTAAAGAAAAGTAAGATACGCAGTGGGTTCAAGGCAGAGGCCTTCATTTCTGCCCCCACGGGTTACGGGGTGTCTAACGTGTATGGCCTCTCTGTCGGCACAGGTGACCCGACGACCTTTCGGCTGCAGGTCCGCCAAGTGGAGGACTACCCCGTGGACCTGTACTACCTGATGGACCTCTCCCTGTCCATGAAGGATGACCTGGAAAATATTCGGAGCCTGGGCACTGCGCTTGCTGAAGAGATGAGGAAGCTCACCAGCAACTTCCGGTTGGGTTTTGGGTCTTTTGTTGACAAGGACATCTCTCCTTTCTCCTACACGGCGCCGAGGTACCAGACCAATCCATGCACTGGGTAAGTGGCTGCTGTCTTTCTCTGGGTACCTCGGGGTAGGAGGGTGGTGCAGTGGGGTAACAGCCTGAAGGATGGAGAGGGAAGGATTGGCCAGCCTATGTATATAATCTGATTAATGATGGCCCTAGGTGTGGGGAGAGGTGAACTGACACGAGGTTGCGTGAAGTTGTGATGATCGTAGCACACTAACCTTCCTGCCCTCCCCACACAGCCCTGGTTTCTCCATTAGTAGAATTTAAAGAATATCCCCAGAGAGTCCTGGTCCCAGGGCATCAGGGAAGAGACCAGGCAGGACAACTCACACTTCCTCCTTGTTTGACTAAGATGCTTGGAGATAAATTCACAGTTTGTCCCTATTGTTTATATAAATAACTATAATTTACCTTGATGAAACTGAGATGTTTTAAGGTATGGATTTTTGTCAACATTAAGTCAAGTACCTGGATTAGAAAGTATTTGACAAATTATTAGAGAACAGTTCTCAAGTGCTGCAACAGAACAAATCCCCAAGTGTATAATGTTGGGCCCAAACTTGCTAGAAGTGAGTTTCTGGGTTACCAGAGTCCCGAAGGGTCACCTGCCTGGTGGACACCTCTCCACGTGGTGACTTAGGAACCCAGGTTCCTCCCATCTTCCAGGCTTTGCCATCTTCCACTCATGGCTTCAAGGTCATCCTGCCTGGAGAACTGGGCATCCCAGGACACGGTGGGCCTGCTCTGCCATTCTGCTGAACAGAACTGAGTTCCAGCAAGAGATGGGACACTAGTGTAGCTCCATGCCCAGGAGTAAGAGGAAATGGGCCTGGTGAACAGGTCTGCCATGTTTGTTTGGGGAGGGCACATTCACCAGTACCCTGAACACAACCTCTGGTGGGTTGCTTTTTTTTCTTTTCTGGTCTTCCATTTGTTCCTTTAAATGTTAGAATTAAGAAGTATGACTGGTAGCTTCCACCTTTTTCTTGCCTCATCTCCACATTTCAATTTTAATGAGATTTTGGGATCGAAGGCCCCAATATAGCCACTAGATGACGAACAACTAAGATTTAAGATTTACTGTCAGGCCTCATGCCAAACACTTTATATGGATTATCTCATTTAGTGTCTTAACAGCCTCTTCAGGGTAGACATAAACCAGATTTTAAGGAGGAGAGAACTGAGGCGTGGAGGGAATAAATAACTTGCCTACGATTACACAAACAAATCCAGGTAGACTACTTCTAGAGCCTGCTGTTCCCGTCTACCCCAGACACGCCGCCTAAAGCAGAGTAACAGTACCCGCCCCGACCCACCTCACACCCTCTCTGGGCCTTCCTGTACTGTCGTGAACAGCCGTCCCCAAGTCTCCATGGCCCGACACACTAGGAGTTTTTCTTGCTTGTGCAAACTCTGACAAGGGCTGAGCAGCTCTCCGAGGCAGCTCTCCTGCAAGCGGTGACTCAGACATCCAGCCTCCTTCAAGTTGTGACACCACTTCCAACCCTAGGTCTCCTGTGGCCAACGGGAAGGGAGTTGTCGGTAAGGCCCGGGGCCTGCCTCTCCCTGAAGCTCATCTTTGGCACCCTCAGTGCTTCCCAGTGAGGCCAGGGTTGAGTGAAATGCTGTTGGCCTGTGTTCTTCTGAATCTTACTGGTCCTTTCCTGGTCTTATATCTTCGCAGGGGCTGGGAACCATCCCAATGATGGGAAATCAGTAAGATAAGGAAACATTTGATTACAAATGTGATTCTTAAGTTATTTAAGTCTCAAGAGCTACTAGGTGTCATCATGTGCTGGGTTTAGTGTCTCCCAGCTGTAGTGGGTCACTGGCATTCAGAGTCCTGTCTCCTAAGGCCAAAGATCTGTCCTCTTGTTGGAGTTTGTTACTTACCAGGAGCAGTGGCACTGTAACCACAGCTTCTTTTCCATTCTTCTGGAACAGCAAGTCTGTCTGCTTCTTTCCCCTTGGCTCTGATGGGGCAGACAGGGTGTGTCTCAGCACCGAGATGCTAGGTCAGAGCAGGCAGTGGATGAAGGAATGGCCGGGGCACTCAGTGTGTCAGTATTCAAGGCTGTTCCAATTGCTTATTCAGAGCCCTCTAAGCAGCTGCAGCTGCAGACCATGAGTACTGTACAAGGCGTGCTGCAAAGCTGCTTGCGAGACAGGAAATCTCAGGAAGAATGGGAGTTTGGAGAAAACATGAAGTCTGGGTTATAGAAATCGCTCTTTTAAGCTCGGCAGGGCAATAGGGAGTTGCTGTGTAGCTCAGTGAGCAGTCTGAATGTTCTCTGCTCGCATCCAGCCGTGTGGCATCCACAGAGCGTTAGTCCCCACAGAACAGCACAAGCCTGGCATGCAATCTAGTGGTTCTGGTGCCTGATCCAGTCTGTACGTGGACTGTTTTTTTGCCCTTTTGTTTTAATGGCACTGTGAATTAACTACCAACATTGGGGGGAAGGGGATCCAACAAGATTTAACTAAGAATAGCTAGAATTTCTAGGGGTTTTGTTTGTTTGTTTATTTGTTTGAAGACAGGGTCTTACTATGTAGTTCATGCTGGCCTCAAAGTCCCAGCTATCCTCCTGTCTCAGCCTCCTGAGTGCTGGGATTACAGGCTTGCACCACCACACCCAGCTAGGTTTTCTTAACCAACGAGGTGTGTGGCAGTTGGGTTTGTACCTCGGTCCCCACCTGTCTTGGTTACTTTTTTCTTGTTGCTGGGACAAAATACCCAACACCCAAAATGAAGGAAGGAAAGGTTTATTTAGCACACAGTTTGTAGAGGTTTCAGACCACAACCAGCTGGCTCCAAGGCAGGGTGGCATGGCTGGGAGCAACTGTTCATGGCAGTGTCAAGTACCAAGGGCAACAAGAGCAAAAAGGGCAAAAGGGAACAGCACACCTCCTTCCCTCTCTTATATTGTATGCTGGTTACCTGCCCCTGGGCAGGTGCAGCACTTGCACCACCAATCCCAGCACTAGACAGTGAACCAGTCACAGATGCTAGATTCAGCTGCCTCTGTAACTGCGTGAGTCTTTGGTGGACATCCAGACATAAACCATAACATTCTATCCCTGGCTCTGCAAAGACTTAAGCATATTCTTTATGCAAAAGGCATTTAGTCTGTCTCTAAGAGTTGCCAAAGTACTATCAGTTTCAACATGGTTGAAAAGTCTTAAGTCTTTAAGATTTTGGAGGAGTCCAAGATCTAAGGCAAACTCTTAGCTGTAACCGCCATACAAATGAAAACAAAATTAGATGCTTCCAACATTCAATGGCACAAGATAAACATTACCATTCCAAAGGGCACGAGTGGGGATACAAAGTAGAGGGACCAGAGGAAGTCCAAAATCCAGCAGGGCAAACATTAAGTTCTGGAGTTCCACGTTCAGCATCTGAAGCAAGCAGATTGTGAGCTCCAAAATGCCTGAGTGACTCCACCCCTATAGTTCTTCTAGTGGTTGTATCTCCCACAGCTTCTCTCTTAGGCCCACCCTGCTGAATCCTTGCAGCTTTCCTTAGGTGATCCACGTTCCTGGCTTTTTCAAACTTCTGGGGTCTCTGCTGCCTGTTTGGCTTCACCTTCATAGCTTCACATTCTGCCTTCTCAGGAGCACACTGCCTGACCTCCCTGGCCTTCTGAAATTGGGGTGGAAGCCTTTTTAACCTCAGAACTCTTGCATTCTGTATGCACCTGAAACCTGTGCCACATGGGTGATGCCAAGGTCCACTGCCAGCTGGAGCAGTAGCCAGGCTCTCCTCTCTCTTGGTTGTAGGGGTCAAGTGCCTGGATCGCTGAGCACTCTGAACCTGATTGTGAGGAACAAATTCTCTATGCCACTGCCATTTTGGAACCTTGTGCAGCCCCCACCGCTATTCTGAAACATGGTGCTCTGAGGCCTTCTCCTCAAAGCAAAGTCTTCCACTTTTGCAGTTTTGAGGCTGCAGAGGGTGGAGATCCGCTGCTTCCTGTGATGTCCCCAGGTCATCTTTTCTGTTCTTCTGTTGCCTCTCAGAAGTTGAGATCTCAGCTCTACCTTTGCAGTCCACAGCTTTGCTGGAGCCTTTTCCTGGCCAAACTCACAGTGTTTTAAATCACCCTGCTGGGCTCTTTGCTCTTGATTTGCAACATTAATCTGGCTAAAATCCCCTAACAATGGCCATGCCACTGCCCCAACATTAGACTGCCTTGAAGTTTCTTTTGCCAGATTAATTATCCACACCCTTAATCTCAGTTGCAGACAAAGTCTCTGGACACAAGCAAAATGCAGACAAACTTTCTACCAAGCCATAACACACATTGTCTGGAGTCCCACCATCCAGTGCAGTCCTTCTTCCCAGCGGAAACCTCCCAAGCCTGATCTTTACCAGCAGAATTTCTGTCAGCCTTCTGATCTCCTGAGCCTGACCAGAATCTCCCATACAGAACAGCCTGAGCCTAAGCTCTACTCTTCAGGTGACATCTCTGAACCTTTCCAAACTCTTCCTGCAAGCCATTCCCAACGGCTCTTGAAACACATTGTCAGGTATAGTCATAGTAACGACCCCAGTCCACTGGTACCAAGTTCTGCCTTGATTACTTTTTTATTGTGGCCAGGAAAAAATACCCAACACCCAAAATGAAGGAAGGAAAGGTTTATTTAGCTCATAGTTTGTGGAGGTTTCATTCCATACTCTACTGGCTCCAAGATAGTGTGGCATGGCTAAGGGGCAGCCATTCACAGTGGCAGCGGGTACCAAAGGCGACAGGAGCAAAAAAAGACAAAGGGGAAAGGCACGCCTCCTTCCCTCCCTTGTATCGTATGCTGGCTTCCCACCCTGGGCAGAGGCACCACTCACACCGCCAATCCCAGCACTGGGCAATGAGCCAATCACAAACGCTAGATTCAGCTGCCTCTGTGACTGCATGAGGCTTTGTGGGGACATCCACACACAAACCATATCACCTCTCCCTCTTGTCTTGCAGCCAGTCCGTTTCACATGGTTGATCTTTGCTTGGAATCCTTATCTGACTATTCTTTTCCCCCAGCTCATGTGGAGAGGAAAATCAGGGTCCCTCCAAGCTCCAGTGGCACCTTCAGTCAGATGTTTTTCTCCTGTGGTTTCTGGGCAGATGAGGCAGCCAGGAAATGATTTAACCACCCGTGCAGGACACCTGAGCGAAGGACACCCAGTTGGTTTGGGGCTTTTTGAGGTTTGTTCTTCTTGCCTGTGCTCTGAATGTTTCCACTGAGGGATCAAACGCATGGACTCATCTCGTCAGAATTGCCACATCTGCAGCAAGATGCACCAGGGCCACAGAAGAAAAAAGGCACGGAGTGACTTAAGCTTCAGAGTAAAGCACTGTTTTAAGTGCTGTTCTAACAGAAATAGTTCCTCTGGGAAGAATCACCTAATATGCATGGACATAGGATTTATTTCTAATTCCGAATATTTTTTCTTTGACAGAGGTATTGGGCTGTTGTTTAAACATAGATCATGTATAAATATTTGCAAATTAGCTAATAGTAGATTTCATCCTTCATTATTTCCATTTTTTTTCTTGCCCCAAGATGTCACAGAACTCCTTTGCACTTGCAGGTGTATTCCACTGTCTTCTAGCATGTTGGTGGCTGATGGGAGATCTGCTGTTTGTCCAGTTCTCTTGTGGCTTTAAATATCTTCTGTAACGATATGCACTCTTCTGTGACCATGTTGCATTTCATTTTATTTACAGTGCTCAGAGCTTTGCTTGTTCCATCTGAGAGGACACCTTTATTCTGACCCTCTCTCTGCTTGTTTCTTTCTTCTGGTCTCTCCATTTCACCTGCAGACTGCTAGATGCTCGTTAGAGCTTCTCATTCTGAATTTCACTGTCTTAGTTTTTCTCCCATACCTTTTATCTTTTTCATTTTCTGTCTTAGCTACAGAATAGGAAATGTCTTCCAGTTCTTCAGTTTCAGTTTAATGTGTACACTAAAATTTCACTTGTGAATATCAGTGGCACTATTTCTCTTTTTGTAATTTGTATTTGGTTATTTTTCAGATTCTTCTGTAGCTCATACTTTTTTTTTTAGGGCCTCCTAATTTTTGTTTTGTTTTGTTTTTCTAATAATATCTTGTCTGGCATTTGATTTGTGGTCCTTCCTCTTTTCTAATGTCTCAAATATCGCTGTTTTGAAGAGTTTCAGGACATTGTGTTTTCTGTGTTTCTTGGATTGTGGCGCCTTTGGCGTGTGAGGTTTGCTGACATTCCTTTGTGGTGGTTTGCTTCTCCTGGAGTTTATAACTTTTCATTAGCTCATCTTCATCAGAGGCCGTTTTCCATCTGAGAGCCACATGCCCTATACATTTTGGCTTCCCGTGGAGCAGTTTTAAGCCTCAGCATTCTCTGTGGGACCAGTTGCTCTCTTTGTGTCTCAGTTGGGGGTTCCTATACCGTCAGTCATGAGTTCTGATGGCTCAGGCCTGGTGTTACAATTTCTCATGAGTGATTCGTTTTGCTGGAATGGGCGGTGAGCTTCCCTGACCTCTTTCCAGGCCTGTGGCTTGGAGATTTGCTGTCGCAGCAGCTCTTTGCCACACTCATCTGTTTGTCGACAGCCAGGTTCCAGTGCGTGGCCTCATACAGGCCCGAGCCTTGCATAAGATCATGGTAGGGTCCTTTCCCAAGCCCTGAGGCCTCTGTCCCTGACCTTCCGAGCTCCTTGGCAGAAGCTCCTCCCACCTCCTACCTTGTTCCTCAGTCCATTCATTTGAACAACCACGTAAGTATCCATTTGTTGAATGCTTTCCTCTTCATTTTTGGTAGATGGAATTTCTGTTCTAAGCATTCTGTTTTGAGTTTTTAAATTTTTTATTATATTTTATTCAGAACTTCTCTGTGTTTTGAGTAAGAAGGGAAACTTTCCATGTCACCCCAATCTCAATCTTGTTCTAAACATTACGCTGTTTTCTGGATTTGCCTACATCTGGTGTCTTCAGGTTGAATTTACTTCACACACACACACACACACACACACACACTCACACTTCTCCAGCTCTTTAGACATTTTTTCTTATTTTCCTGGTTAATAATATTTAATTTAGTAGCTCCCTTCCAATGATCTGAACTGGACCCTGTCTCACAAACACCCCAAAGATAGGATAGTTCCCTGCAGGAAACGCCCCAAACAGCCAGATCCCTTGGCCATTTACAGAGCAGCTCCAGAGATGAGGTCAGATAACTGGCCGGAGGTGACATCGCGTTCCAGTGATAGCCGAGATGTTCCCGCGGTCTGTGTGGTAAAGCTGATCTCAGGAAGAAGTACCTGGGATTTTGGTTCTAGTAAGCTCCCTACAATCCAGGCTTCTCTTTGGCAGGCACATTCTCTAGTTCTTAATTAACAGCGATTTTCCGTAGTAAAAATGTGTCTGCTTCCTGCTTTTCGCAGGAGGGAAAAGGAAGATTAAGCTTTAGCTGCATCTCTCACAGCCTCTCTGGCTTTCTCATTTCACTGCAGCTGCTCAGTTTCTTTCTCCTTCCCACAATCAGCCTGCCACTGTGACAGTGAGCACACACCTGAAGTCCCGCGTCACACACCAGAGCAGCTCAGGTGGTGTGGGAGCTCGGAGGGAGACAGTGATGTGTCTGCTTCCTTCTAGGTCTGTCTGTGTGTCAGATAGCCACAGGTGCCTTCTTCCAGTGGGAGTGTAATTCCCATTGCCTTTCTTTTTGACTGTTTCACGTGGGGAAGGAAAAGGGAGACACAGAGCTGATGGCTCCGAGGGCTCTGCACATGCTGTGAATGCAGTATTGGAGGGGGCCCGCAGTCTGGCAGGGGAGACACAACCAGGCACCGCCTTCCTGCCGACCAGGGCAGCTGCCCAGACCTGCCCTGGTGAGGCCCATCTTGGCAGCAGTGAAGGCTTAGTCCTCCAAGCGTTTGCTAAGCCTGTTTCCCTTCCCATGCACAAGGCTTTGTTTCCGTCTTTTGTTCTAAAAGAGACTTCCTTTCCGTGGGCACAGCTCCTGCATGTGTGGGCCAGGCTGCCCGCCCACCGCCGCTCAGCCCGTCCTCGCTCTTTTCCCTCTGTGCCCAGTGCGCTGCCTTCCTTGGTCTCTTTCCTGCCACAGGACTCTCGCACATGTTCTTCGGCTGCCCTGCTCCTCTCTCCGCCGTTATCTCCTGAACTCGTTGTAATGCAGTAAGGCCGCCTTCCTATTGCACTAGTTCTCCATCAGGCCGAAGCTCCTAGAACTCTGTCACTGGGAGTGAGCTGCTTCCAAGGGTGGGTGCAGGTTCCTTCCAGTGGTTTCTACAGCCGAGTGAAGAGGAGATCACTCAGTATTTTAGAAGAAAGGCTTGAAACTAACTTACATACTATTGACATGCAATATTCTTTGAGTTTCCACACACAGTTTCCCATTTGAAAATGCTTAGTTTCTAAATGACTTCTATCGCGTTTAGAGCTGTTTGTCATCGAAGCATCTACACACAAATGAAGGAGGCAAAAGAATGTTTTGTTCGTGTGCCAGGACACCTTGATGGTCACTGAGGGGGTTGCCAGGAAGAGGTCACAGGATCCTTCATCATGTGGATGTGAGAAGCTGTTTTCCTGTCCTAACTGGGCTTCCACTGCCCTCACTGGACACGTGCATCATGCCCATCCACTGGTCCCATGTACCTCAAGGCTTCCTCCAGCCGCCACAGCCTGCTGCTACCTGCTCTTCCTGCAGCCCTTCCATCCCGGCCTCTGGCTGAGTGGGATGTGCTGTCTTGCCTGCACTTGGTGCTGGGCGTTCAGGGAAGAGGAGCCGTGTTGTTGATTGTGCTCTGCCTTGCCTGACCTAGGGCGTGTGGCAGAGCTGGGGAGTTATTGCTGCCTCCCGGGGCACTCAGCGAGTGCGGGGGACACACAACTAAGGTTTAAAGACGATGGATGGAAAAGTGAGTCTTCTCTTCTTTCTCTCTAGTTACAAGTTATTTCCTAACTGCGTCCCCTCCTTTGGGTTCCGCCATCTGCTGCCTCTCACAGACAAAGTCGACAGCTTCAACGAGGAAGTTCGGAAACAAAGGGTGTCCCGGAACCGCGATGCCCCCGAGGGGGGCTTTGACGCAGTGCTCCAGGCAGCTGTCTGCAAGGTAAGGGCCTCTCTGGTCCCAGGCCTGTGTGGGGAGATTGGTAGAGAGTGGGCGTGGGTGTTTCCTTTTTCTGCAGGAGGTGGCAGATTCTGAGCTAACACAGCTCGTGGCTCCTGTCCATTCTTACGTTAGAGCGTGAGCTCAGTGGCACCTTGGGGAAATCTGCTGCAGCCAAGTGGCTGTGGCCGGAGTGGACGCAACTCGTGTGTTCGTCTGGTATGGGTGTGGCTATGTGCCGTGGGACACTGGCTTTGCCAGGAGACGGCTGCTCTATGTTTATCAGCATTTGGCTTTTGTTTGTTTGTTTCTTTCTTTCCAGGGGAAAAAAGTAAATGTCAAGTCACATGCATAAAAGCTTGTAACACTTTCTGCCTCAATTTCGGTAAACCTTAAAGATTCGTATTAGGGGAATCCAGTCATAAAGGAGAACTGTGTGATATATTTGGTTGTGTTTCTGGGTTGTTTTTTTGTTTTTTTGTTTTTTTTTTCTTCTCTTCCTTCTCTGATACAAGAATCCAGTGGGAGGATGTAGATGTAGGTCAAAAATGAACCCATACTGTGAGAGGTTCCAGTCTCAGAGAAATATATAAAAGGCATGTTGGTGATAACTTATTCCTCAAATAATTTTCTACTGTCAAAACAACCCAGGCATGGTGGCGTACGACTTTCATCCCAGCACTCAGGAGGCTGAGGCAGGAGGTAGGAGGATCATTGTGAGTTCAAGACCAGCCTGAGCTACAAAGTAAGTTCAAGGCTGGCCTGAACTGCATAGCGAGACCCTGTCTCAAAAAATAGGGCCAGGGATTTAGCTCAGTGGCTAAAGTGCCTGCCTGGCAGCCACGAGGTTGTGAATTTGATCCCTGTTACCAAAATAAAAAAAAAAATCTTTTAGAAAAAGATTTTTTAAAAAATCACTCTTAAGCTTGCCACCATAGCCAACGGTTGTATCTTTCTAGTCTTTGTGCATACACTTGGCATTTTTCCATACTGCCTCTCTTCGAGTATGTTTAACAAGTGGGGGTCTTCAGAGGCGTTCACCAGAGGGGGCTCGGGGCAGGTAGAAGATGCAGGTGGGCCCAGTGTGGGGATTGCCCAGGGCAGCTGCTTCTCCCATACTGTGTTTTGATCACTTCCTTACCTGGTTCCGCTGCTCCTGAGCCCAGAGAGCTGGTGTTGAGTGGGTCGCATTCACTTTTCCTCTCTACTCAGTCCTTCAGGAGGGATCCACACTTGTTTTGCCTGAGATAAGAAACCCAAAGTGGCAGACAGAGCTGGCTAGGGGAAGGAAAAGATAAAGACAGCAGCAGGCCTCCCGGGTCCAGAGTGAGGCCCCCGAGGGTCTGCAGTGCTAAGTCCCCGGGAACTGAGGGTTGCAGGGGCTCCCTGTCCGGGAGGGCTGCTGGCCAGAGACGCTTGGTCTGCTTCACAGTCGCTGATGTTTTTAGCTGTCTGCAAGCCAGATGGAACACAAATAGAATGTGTTCATTTTTGAATCTTTCAAATGTGTCACAGAATAGTTTATGGATTTGATTTGGAAAGAAAAATTGTTATTTTTTGACCAGCATTCAGATATTGATTGTGGGAGGCATAGTCTTCACAGACAGCCAAAATCATATCTTCTTGTCAGGGAGCAAATAGTGCAGGGAAAACATAAGATCTACCTTGAGAATTGCATGGATTTTTTTTCTTTCATGGGGATGAAATCCTCTTTAAGACTCAGTGGGACCCAATAGAGGCCTAAGCCATATTCTACTGAAATTCAGTGTTTCAGATGATTCTAGCAGATTTCCTGAAGTCATTGGCCAAAGCTGGTGGATTCCTGTTGACTGGCACGCACTTTATTGGGCAGGCTGCAGCCTTACACCTGTCGGAGTTACTCTCGCCTTTGCCACAGGAATACATAAAAAATTAATGATTGCTCAGACGCACACAGCCTATTGGCTGCCAGTATCTCTCTCTACCCTTTTTTCTTTATGCTATCAGTTTATATTTAGTGATATATCATGCTATTTCTCTCTTCACTTGAAGTCAATCACTTATAATAAATGTTACCTTTCCTGGTTCACTACAGCCTTACTCACCGTAGCCAAAAAAAAAAAAAAAGGAAGTTGATCATAAACTACCTTTTGCTGAGAGCTTGTGCAACAATCATATCATTAAAAATATTTACTGATTTGAGTAATACCTAGGGCAAATTGGGAGGAGAGTGGAAAGCAGGAAATATTTCCAATTTGGAGATAAGGAAAAGGAAAAATATATGAAAAAACTGGAAATCAAAATAACAGCAGTGGTCTCAGGTGATAGAATTGTGGGTTTTTTTTTTTACTGTTTTAAAATTTTATATTTGCCCAAATTTTCACAGTGAATATGATTTTTTAAAAATGTGAACATTTCAAGCATCTAGAAGTAAAGAGAGTAGTGAGATGAAAGCTAATGTATCCATTGTTTATCCTTCATGATTACTATTCGTGACTGATCTTGTTCACCTGTGTTCACAATCGCCCTATCCCTTGTTATATTAAAGCAAATCCTGGGTATAATCCCATGAGTCCTGAGTATTCCTTTTCTGCCGGATTGAAGGCCCTTCCACTTAGTGCCGCGAGGGAGAAGGCAGGGGGCCTTGTAAGCTTGGCCTGGCGTTGGACGTGCCTTCCAGTTGTGTGTGCTCTGCGTCCTCCTGCCCTGGGCCTTTGGAGGTGGAGCTGCTGACCGGCCTGCCTCACGGTGCCATGGGGAGCTCTTCGTTCTGGTTTCATTCTCGGGTTTTTCTCAGTTGGGCTTTGTTGTCCGCTTGTAGGATTAGGGTTATGGAGCACTGACAGGACTCGCTTTAAATCCCACCTCTACAACCCCTCTGTATTTCTTGGAAAACTGTTCTTTGCAAAAAGAAGGAAACTGCTGGTCCCTGTTTAGGAGAAGGACCTTGCTTCTGTAGGTGGTCGTTCTGAGTTGCTGTTTCTCCCCAGCAGGTCACCGCTGTGAGGAGTAGGTTAGCAGCGCGCCCAGCTCGCGGCTGCCTCCGCGGCTCTCACCCGCACAGGTGTTCTCTCCAGGGCGCCTTGTCTGGCTGTGTTGGAAGTGGAATGCCCCCACCCTAAATTTTTTATCTTTACCAGGGAATCTGTGACTGAGCCTGATTATACTTTCTCTTGGTCAGAATATTGATTTCTGCTATTCCCAATTATCCTGCTCCCCCAGGACATTCTAGAAGTTGACTGTTGTTTGTTCTGAAATTGTGCGGGTGGAAGTGTGACGAAGTTCAGACTGGAATTATGGCTGCTTTCCTAGTCTCCCCAAACAGGAAGTGCCTTGGTCTCTGGAGGACAGAGGGGGCGCAGTTGCCAAGGAGCTGTGGGTTCCAAGTTGCCAATCACCGCTTAGCTGTTTTCAGGCTTTCGGGTTAAAGAATTTGCTTGCACATTTGAGTTTGCCTGGGTACGTCCTGGCTGCACGGAATTCTATGGGCTGCTTTCTCCTGTCAGCCAGAAAAACAAGACCCAGGCAACCCAGTAGATTTCCTTATTTGTCTTGGCTTCTTGTGCCCAGCATTTAGCTTCTGGTCACTTAGGGGTTAGACAGACTCTGTTTTAAGCCTGATTCTTGAATTTTGCATTGCACTGAGTGTTACATTTTTAAAGCAGTTCCATCCTCTCAGCAATAGATGAATATGTAATCTTAATGCAAACAAAGTTGCTTTGTTTAAATAAAACTTCTTGCTGTGCCCTGAGTCCTGCATTCCTTTGCTGTTGAGAACATCCTAATCTACAGTCACGACCACAGCTCCAGCGGGGGCGGGGGTGCTGGGGAACTGCTTCATACTGGCCAGACCTTCTGCAGGAACAGCTTCTGTGGGTCTGTAAAAGCCGCAGTGCTCAAATGCCCTCGCTTGACCACCGTCCACATGCCTGATGGTTTGTACGCGTTGTCTTGGTTCTTGTGAGAGTCCTACAGTGTGTCGGTGCTGGTTTGCAAGTGAGGAAACTGATTGTCAAGAGGAATTAATTTCCCTTGTCCTTAGTGAGGAGCAGGACCAGGGTGTGGACTAAGTCTGACTGGTTCTAAAGCCTGTTTTCTTTCTATTACTCGGTGTCTGGGCACTTTGGGAAGCAGCCGCAGTGCAGTATAGAGCCAAGGGCACTGGATTTCGGGTCACACTGTCCTGGTTCAGGATCGAGGTCTTCTGCTGCTAATCTCCTGCTGGAGGCCGGTCAGGTCCTCCAGCCTCAGTGCCCTCACCTGGGAGGTGTGGGGTTGGAGGGGTCCAGGGTGCTTCCACCTGTGCTGGTCAGCGCTGCTTTTCACAAAGGGCTGAATCACACCCCTTAATTTTGCTTTTTGCCTCCTAGTTCGGCTTTGATCCTCAGACCCCACAGGGGCTGCTGTAAATGCCGTGAAAGGGTGGGAAAGTCTCCAGTCCTGCCTTCAAGCATAGCCACCAGCGGTTTCCCCGCTGCACCCTTCCCAGTCGTGGTCCCCAGAGTCGAGTTTCATGTGTTTTGACTTGCTGCCTGATTTCTTTTATGCCTGAGACTTGTATTGTTTTCCCAGGCACAAGTTGAGAAATGGAGGCTATGGTTTTCCTTTTCTGGAAGGGGACCCCCCCCTCAGGCCTTGGCATCGTCTGCTAGGGACTCCTGCACATGCTGTGTCCCGGCACTCTGCACGGTTATCTGTGTCAGGCCTGGGAGCTGCTGCTTCCAGCCGCTCACACCCCAGGGTTCTGGGCCTCGATCCAGCACCAGCCTGCGTGGTCCTCCCCTGCTTCAGAGCCTCCGCCCAGGGCTGTCCTTGTCCTTGTGGTTTAATGAGCACTTTTCAAATCACTCCCCTCCTTTGGACTCTGAGGTGACATCTCAAGCCTGTGACCCGTGGTTGGCCCCGCTGACAGCTGCTTGTTCTCCTGTAGGGTGGGACCCGGCTGCAGCACATCTCAGCGTGGTCAGCAGGGCCGCTGGGAGAGGGTGCAGCTCTTATCCTGTAGCACACATCAGCTCCCGGGCAGCCTTCCACCTCTCCCTTGGGGTGTCTGCGAGAGCTGGCAGCTCCCTTCACTGAGACTGTGGGGACGGTCAGCCCCGGGAGAGGCTAGCAGGCCCCTTCTGCCACAACTGAGCCTACGTTTCCATTCCTGGTGAGAGCGTTGATTTGTCATTTCAGGTCAGGGGCTTCTTGCTTGGAATGTGCGTTTGGCAAATAGACAGGGCTTTAGTCTTGGACCTTGGGCACCACTCTCTCCTTCGCCTCCACCTGTGGCCTCTGTGCTCCGGTGACCTCGAGTCAGCCGCTGCCTCCCGCCAGGCCCTTTGCACATGGCATTTCCTCCTTCCTCATAGTCCTGATGTTCTTCCTTTTTTTATTAATAAACTTTATTTTTCAGAGAAATGTGCAACCTCTGGCCCACCCCCTCGTCCTGCCCCCCACTGCTTCCTGTCCGACCAACGTCCTGCATCTGTGTGGCATGTTTGTCCCGGTCATTGAACCGGTGTTAGCACATCATCAACCAAAATCCACAGTGCACACTAGGGTTCCGCCTTGGTGCCATGCGGTCTATGGATTTTAATAAGTTATAACCACATGCACCCATCGCGTAGTGTTACACAGATAGTCTCCTTGCCCCGAGAAGTCCCCGTGCCCACGTGTCCAGACCTCCTGTGCCTTCCCCACCTGCTTTTCACCTCTAACTTGTGCCTACTCACGTTGCAGGCCTCAGTTCAGTGTCCGTCTGCCAGGGAAGCCTCCCTGCCTGGTCCTGCTGACAGTCGGGTCCCTCCGCAGAGGCCCTTGATTCCTTCCTTCCCCATTATCATTTGACATGTATTTGAGCCATTACTCAAGTGATGGGAGCATCCCCTTTGATTTAGTTAAGTCCCTGAGGGCTGGGACCCTCATCTCCAACACAACCTCGCTGCCGGGAATGGAAAGCGTCCCTGTTAAGCATCTGGAGAACAGACAAGTGGTTCGTGCTCAGAGTTGCGTCTGAGCAGTGCCCCTGGGTCAGGAGCACCCAGACACACACACACACACACACACACACACACACACACGGCCTCCCATCGTGCGCCGCTGGCTCCGTGTGGCATCCACAGTGCTTTCTGTGCATCCTTTGACTCAGAACCACGAGTGCTGTCCAGCCCAGTGGCAGGGCTGGTGGAGAGAACCAAAGAAAAGGAGGAGAATTCCCTACCCAGAGGAGTTAGATTGGAGCCGCAGATCTACTGGAAGATGAATAAAATGAGCTGCGTGTAATCGTAACAGGGACCCATATCAAGTTACCAATGTTGCACCATCAAGGGTACCTGATATCTGCCTGTTGATATTTTTTTCTGAAAAAAGTGGCGGCTTCATTGCCTCGCCCTTTCCAGTCCGAGACGTCCCAGGTTCAGATGGGGCCTTCCCCGGAGCCCGCGGTAGAAACGTCATTGCACACACTGTTGGGTGTGCACTCAAGGAGGATGCTTATACCCTGAGTCACAGGCTGAGATTTCTTTCCCCAAGAAAGAAATACTATCCCTCAGCCTCATTAAGTATGACCACCGAACAGACTTTTTAAAAAAGATACTCTCTTGCAAAGTACGGATGGAAGCAGAAAAGCAAACTATGAACAAGAACACGTTTATCGTCGGCTTGAATGTCAGCGGGATGCGGGAAGCCAGGCGGAGTCTAACCTTGGCTTTCCTCATGTGCCACGTTGGAGTTAAGACTCCTGGTCCCGGGGCTCCACTCTGCGTGGGGTTTGCCTGCTGGCTCCAGGTCAGCTCCCTTTCTTTCCTCTCTCCTCCCCAAAACGTGTTCATCTGTTCTTTGGTGCACTCATACTACCCCGCTTGCCTGAAAGGTTAAGGTGCAGAGTTTCCTTGTTATATTTGGAAGTCTGTTGGCTGCCTGCTGTGTGCAGGCTCCTGTGTGAGTGCTGTGAGGGCGAACAACTGGAATCGCCATAGCTCCTGCCGCGAACCTCACTCACCCCCGTTCGAAGAGTGGTGTGTGCAGCCCGATCAGACTGTGGAGGGGCCGGCTCCTCAGACACTGCGACTGAACAAGAGCCTTCCCTTCCCGCTGGTCTCTGCACCAGTGATGCGATCCAGCACTGTGGGCCGAGGGCTTTGGGGGGCCAGGCTCTACCCGAGCGCGTCTCCTTGGGAGGTGTTGTGCTGTCTTGTCCCCCTTGCATGAGGAAACGAGCCTAGGAAGATTGAGTGACTGTTCAAAGGTCCGATAGCTCGAAATGCCAGAGACGAGGCAGGAGCAGTACTGGGTGTGAGTAGAGTGTGGCTCTCTCCTGAAGGGACGCAGCAGTGGAGCGGTGGCAGAGCGAGCTTCCGAAGAGTAAAGTCCTGGTCCAGAGAGCTACCACAGCGCCCACCTGGCCTGCTGGCCAGCTTCAGACAGGCCGGAAGGGCTCTGGCGCTGGAGCTGTGCGTGCCACTTGGCTCTGTGGCTATGTTTCGCAGCTTATCGGGCACAGTGGGAACATGACTGGCAGCCCCTGGGATGTCCCTCTGTCCCTGTGGCGGTGTGTCCCTTTGCATGGTGTGCTTGGCTTTGCCCTGGGCCTCCCTGCCTTCCCTGCCTGACACCTGCCTCATCTTCCCCGATTCTGAAGGCGCCTTTCAGCAGAGGGAGAACTGAGCCTGGTGACTCTCCAGGGACAGCTGCGGCCTGTCGGCTGTGTTGACATCTGGCTTGAGCATCCTTTATTTCAGCAGGTCAATTAGATAGATTTGTCTTGAGGTCAGAAAACCCAGTGATTAAAGCTAATGCCTTTGTCCTCTCTGAAACCATTCCCTGGGGTGGCATTGTTATTTGAGGGCTTCCATGCGTCTGAGCAATTTTCCAAAGAGGGCACTGTGAGTTCATTGTCCGCACAAGCCAGCCTTGCCTGCAGGCAGGACCTGCCTCTGTGTGTGTGTGTGTGTGTGTGTGTGTGTGTGTGTGTGTGTGTCTGTGTCTGTGTGCACGCGTGTGCGTGCCTTCCTCCCTCCCTTCCACTCTTATTCCCTTCCTTTCCTCCCTCCCCTCTCCTCCCTTCCCTTCCTTTCTTTCCTTCTGCAGTGCTAGGAATTGAATCCTCAGCCCTCATACTGAGCCACATCCCCACCCTTTTAAGAAATGTTTTATTTTGAGATAGGCCCCTACTAAGTTGCCCAGGCTGGGCTCAAACTTGGGCTCCTCCTGCCTTCATCTCCCAGAGCTCTGAGATGATCAGCCTACGCCGCCATGCTTGGCTCCGCCTGTGTTCTAAGGCAGCTCAGTGGGACACGAACTCCTCTCCAATTCCCAGGCCCTCTCTGCGCTCCCATGGGGCACTCTCGAGTCTGCCTCTTTCGCTTGTCATGCTTCGTGTGATCTGTGTGTGTCAACAAGTACTATGAAATGGGTCTGGGAACCCGTGGGCCTTGTGCTCAGGGCCCACTTAGAGTTCCACAGACCACTGTCCCAGCCCGGCTGTCCCTGTGAGTGTCACAGGACCTCAGGGGACTGCGTCTGTCTCTGGGGGTTGTGTTTAAAATGGAGTAGACAGCAAGAGAGCAGAGAGGGTGAGTGGGTGGCGCTGGGCTTGGAAGCCCCAGCCGATGCTGAGACAGCAGGAGGGGAAGCACAGTAGCTGACCATGGCTGCCCTTTTAGAGGAAGGAATAGACCTGTAGGAGATGATTCTAGCGACTCCCCTTGAATGCAGAACAATTGCTGCAACATTAGTTAAGTCGAGTCTTATTTCCATATACTGATGTGTACAGAGTGGGCTATGCTATTTCCTTCTCCCTTCAGTTGGCTCTAAGTGATGAAAATAAGGCCAGCCAAGGTACTGGTATGCAATCCTGGCAAGTTAATTCCAATCTACCACCTCCAATGCAGCCCATAGGCAAGAGTAAAGACACCAAGACATATTCAAAGTTAAGGGCAGCCAAGGGGTCCTAAGCCTGATCCAAGTGAGAATGTATGGACAAAGGCCCTGACCCAAGGCCTCTCCCAGAATTTATTATCTTGTGAAGAAGGGGGTGACTCAAGGATGAGTGACAGTGAGGATGGCGGAAACTGCGTGAGTAACTTGAGCTGGCTCACCAGGTGGGGAGAAAAGCATCTTTGTAATATGCGTGGAGTTGTGTAGGAAGACCAGTCTGCATAAGTAGGCTGGCATAACATAGGAATGAAGTTAGGAGGCCGTTCCAGCTGACATTCCTGGAGCTGAGTGGCTCTGCCATTCCACTGCGCTTCAGTCTTTTACAGAGAGCACTATGCCAGGAAACAGGAAACCGTCAGGTTGGCCTCCGGGCTTGCATACCAGTACCTCGACTGGCCTTATCTGCACACTTAGAGCCAACTCAAGGGAGAAGGAAACAGCATAGCCCGCTCTGTACACATCAGTATATGGAAATAAGGCTCAGTTTAACTAATGCTGCAGCAGTTGTTCTGCATTCAAGGGAAGTCGCTTAAATTGTCTCCTACAGGTCTCCCTTTCTTGTCTTGTGTAGCTCCAGCAGGGTTAGTCGTGGTTGTATGGCCTGTGGTTGTCTCCGGATTGTGGATCCTTTATGACAGGCTTTAATGAGGAAAATTATAAAGAATAGAATGAGCACATTAATTCTGATATAAGTCAGCCTTGAGATATACAAATGGATTCAGTTGTTCTATAGCATTAGCAAACTTATCCCAGTCCTTAATTTGGGCATCAAAATTAGCTGTCTGTCATGACATGGACAGTACTAGTCTCTGAAAAGCGTCTGTATCTATAATGATATTCTGATGGATTGCTTCTTGTATATGTTTTTTGATCATTCCCCAAGGATGTAGGCTTTTGTTATATGATAATGGGGTGATACCAAAGCGAGTCATATTATAGTGACACTTTAGACCCTGTTGTAACTGCAAACTTTCAATCTGATCTCCCTTCCACAGGACAAAAGTTTCTAGAATTCTCACTTGGGTTTGCAACTTTATATCACTCTCTTGCTGAATTTTCCAGTTCTTATCAGCAGTTTTTGTCCAGTTATCTACAAAGTGAGCAGTTTGTACTGAATGTGCTAATGCTGTGGAGCCAATAGCTGTGCTGGCTATCAAAAGAACTAGGGAAGTAATCCCTGCAATAATCTACCCAAGCATCCTCTTGGTTCGACTGCTTCATCTTTTCATTAAGGTCTCTACCAAGAGGGCAGTAGGTGAATGATACCAAAGCTCTGTTAGATTGACTGGAAGCCAAACGCTGGGCATCCTGCTCATAATTATTATTGTGGAATCCTTAGAAAGAAATTCAGGTATGATACAATGGGTTAAATAACAGTTAGTGCATGAGAATGTATTTTGTCACCATTCTATTTTTCCTATCAACAATACATGAGGATAATAAAAACTTATGTTTATTGTTATATACCTGTGATTTGACTCTTCCTCCATTTACCAGCTACAGATGTCCAGTCTGCAGCCATCTAATATGAAAAGGCAGGGCTAGTTTCCATAGAGTATGCAGTATGGGTCCAGTGTATCATTGATAATGAGTCTGGAATAGGAGAACTTAAGCCTCTCCCTGACCATGTAATGTTAGGCAAGGCTTCTGAGGTCATTGTACTGATGGGAGAGCCTAGAAAGGAAATCTCATGCCAATCTCAATCTTTTCCCATAAGGAATCCTCTGGGGGACCAATCTATGAAAGAGTAATTAAACTTGCGTGTAACCCATCCACGGTATGGGTCCCTGCAAGGCTGCCAACGGCCCAAATCACCTTCTTCGAAATGAGGGGCGTGGGCTACTGGAACTCAGATAGGAATGGTAGCTTTAAAAGCTCCAACAAGGTTACCATCCAAGGGAACAGAAGTTAAGGTCGGGAAGGTGAATTGTCCTTTAGACAGTTGTGTTTTTGGAACTCAGATAGGAATGGTAGCTTTAAAAGCTCCAACAAGGTTACCATCCAAGGGAATAGAAGTTAAGGTCGGGAAGGTGAATTGTCCTTTAGACAGTTGTGTTTTCCTAATCTGATCTACAGCTGACATACATAGGCTAGAGTGTTGCTGTAGATGGGCTACACATAAAGGAGGATACACAAAGGTAATATTTAGTTTAGCTTGTTCTTGTAAATGCATAAAAATATGAGGGTCTGGCAGAATAGTACATGTAGGATTTTTGCTTTCTAT